>JZSA01003785.1:0-15109 GCA_000956155.1 Cotesia vestalis | reverse complement strand
AATATTCTGAGAAGAGTAATAAACCTCAGAAAGAGACTAGTGTAGCTCAGATTTATAGCCACTCAAACACTGATAATGATTTAACGATAAAATAATAAAAAAATGTCCGATAAAATCCTCGTGAATAAATAAACTCGTTTGTATTGGAATTGTCGGTAATTAAAGTACCGAAAAACTATATCACAAAAGCCACACTACCTCTATTGTTATTATTATTATAAAATATAAAAATATGGGAAAAAGAACGCACGTTGATAAGCAACCGGATGGTAACCGCGACCAAGCGTTACTAACGGTGCTCCGGTCTATCGCCGATACAGTCCCATTTTTCGAGTACAGGCTATCGATTTTAGATTTTTTTTACGCATATGCATCTCCGTTAAGGCCTTAAGTATCTCCAGTGCCTTTAAATCCATTCCGATATCTTTTTCGGTGATATCTGCAAAAGTGGCTCAATTGACGCCCGATATCTCGGGAGCTATCGGTCCTATCGAAAAACGCTCTAAATATTTTTTGCAGCACTTGAGACAACAAATCGAATGAGTCCAATCCGGTCGAGATCTGATCATTAGCTTCTGAGTAATCGGCGATTGAATTTTTACTCTTAGTTAAGTTGCCATATTCGCACGTGACTTTGATAGCAGTATCTTAAAAACTATGCGAGATATCAAAAAAGTGATGAGGACCATTTTTATGGTCCTTGAGTCAATGAATCCCTCTTTCCTCCACCATCCTACTACACACTTACATTGTTCCAGTGACTGTCCAAGTGACATAAATTGCATTTTTGGTTGCTCAACCGAGTTAATTTTTTCTTTTTTTCCCCTCAGGCGCTCCAGGTTAGCTCCAATCGGCTCGCTAAGTCAACCAATCGCTTGTCCAGGTTCCGGCGTTTCGAAAAGACCCCCTATTTGATGAGATCGGAAAATCCTGAGGCCGTTTGGACGAGGTCCAAGAATTTAAAAACAGCGCATAGTTCAGAGAGTAAGCCGTTAACTCTTGAGCTAAATAAACTTATAGTTAAGTCCTAGTCTGGGATATCTATAGTGTCTATAGTGAGTGCTTAAACGCACTTAGGGTGATTTAGGAGGAAAAACCCGAAGACGTTCATCGAACATGGCTACTTGTCCTCATCACCTTAAATCCACTCTGACACTCTAATAGATCTCGAATTCACTCGGTTAAGTATCTATAACCATTAACCATTTCCATTAGGTTACTTTACAGCTATTATTTTGACAATCGGCATTTATTTATGTACTTACAAGACACTTAGATCATTTATTTTGTGATTTTTTTAAGCCTGAGCTTAATTTAGAAATTTAAAATCAAAATTTTAACAAAAATTCAAGATTTGAAAAAATTGACTTTTTTTTAAATTGACGAGAACTCGGAACCTATTGCTCCGATCGAAAAATTGTTCAAATCTTTTTAGTAGCTCTTGAGACAACAAATCTAACGAATCCTGGCCGATGATGATCGAATAATTAGTTCCGGAGATATAGAGGTTTAAATTTAAACTCTCTGATAGGTTGCAGTATTAATTCAAAACTTTGATTGCCGATATCTTGGAAACTATTGGTCGGATCGATTAGGTCATAAGGACCTTTTAGGTCGAGTAGAATCCAAAGAACCTAAAAAAAATTATTAGGTTCAATCCGAACGGTTAGTTTTTGAATTAGAGCCAAAAAAGTAATTATTTTGGTGGAAAATTAGGAATTTCAGGATGTTGAACTAAATTGATGATATCTCGGAAACTATTAGTCGGATCGAAAAGGTCATAAGGACCCTTTAGGTAGTATTGGACCTAAAGATTCTAAAAAAAAATAGTTGGTCACAATTGAATGGTTAGATTTTGAATTACAGACTTTTTAGTAACTCGAGGTTGCGGAAAACTTAAAAAAGTTGTAATCGGTAATTATTTGTGTAATCTAATTTAAAAAAAATGTATTTACAAGATTAAACACATTAACAAAGTTGATTCGTAGCGTTTATCGAAGGCAAATTGGCACTGACCACACGCACGTTAAATACTTGGCGTTCCCTCTCTTCTCCCCTTAGAAAACACTATCAAAGCCCAAAGCGAGACACACAAATAGATGTGTGTGCGTGTGTGTTGCGTGTGCGCAACAGATGCGGCAAACACGCGAACCCGTGGCTTCTATGGGACATTAGGGTCGCGAACTTCGGACCTTCCGGCTCGTAGTTCGTCTAATACTCCTCGAAGTTTATATACATTTGCTTGCTTGTTATACCACATATGTTACACATGCTAATTGTTGCAAATAATAACTAATTTTTATTTTTATTTTATTCTAATTATCCTCCTTATTTTCCGATGGAATTTTTAGGACATTTGTACTTGTCGCTGCGCTATGCGTCTGGTAATTAGATTATTTATGACAAAAGTCGCCGAGAAAATTCCTATTTTCTTATTTTTAGATGTAAAATTTTTTGGAAAACTTTGAAAGGCTCTAGCTCGAAGACTTCTCAATTAAAAGTATCTATGTAGGATACTTTTTCGATGGAGAATTTTCCGGGGAACAAAATGAAATCAAGAAAATTCTTCTAGGAAAATTACAGGAAAAGTTATCGAGGTTTAAAGAGTGGAAAACTTAATTTAGGAAAATTTTCAGATTTAAAATTGCGTTTTTTAGGAAAATTATCAAGTTTAGAGGAAAATGCAAAGAAAGCTTTTTTGTAGAGAATTTTCCGACGAAGAAAATCCATCCCTATTTGACTATATTGAAAAAATCGGTATTGAAATAATTTATTATTAAAAATCAATTTATATTTTTTTGTGTTAAATGTGAAGTAGTTATGGAATGTGTCTCGATGTTTGAGTATATTTTTGGAATTAGGATGAATCATTGGCCGACAGTGAGAGCCAAACACACAGAGTATAACTCCCTCGACTACATTAAATCACTCATATCAGAAATAACGCTTTTAAATTAATAATCTCACAGTTAAATTTCACAGTTACTGACTAGGGCCAACGTTTATTTCAAATTTTATTTATTACATTTACTTACTCGCTCCCTCTTAAATATAAATTATTTTTACATTAACATTACTTTTATACCGAATAACTACATCACACATAACATTTCATACTTCGATTTTCTATTTGGCAATTAAACAAATCTTGTTTATAAATAACAACCTCACAACACGTGTATTTATCGTTAAAATCAATCCTTTCTATTCATATATTTCAACACAACTGTACATAATCTTCTTCCTCGGAAAATTCTCTACAATAAAGCTTTCTCTGTATTTTCCTCTAAACTCAATAATTTTCCCAAAAATCACCATTTTACATCTACAAATTTTCCTAAATTAAGTTTTCCACTCTTCAAACCTCGATAACTCTTTTCCTAATTTTCCTAAAAAATTTTTCATCAGCTCATTTTCTTTATCGGAAAATTCTCTACAAAAAAGCTTTCTTTATATTTTCCTCTAAACTCAATAATTTTCCCAAAAATCACCATTTTACATCTACAAATTTTCCTAAATTAAGTTTTCCACTCTTTCAACCTCGATAACTTTTCCTGAAATTTTCCTAAAAAAATTTTCTTCAGCTCATTCGCTTTCTCGGAAAATTCTCTATTGAAACAGTGGCCTAGGTCACTATTTTCTCCATAATTTTCCCGAAAAAGCTCGATTAAAAATTTCCTAATTTTCCAAAATCTGTGAAAATTCATTTTTTTACTTCTTTAAAGTTCCATAACTTCCGTTATAATTTTTCTAGAAAATTCAGCTACAGCTCATTTTCTTCTTTGGAAAATCCTCTACAAAAAAGGTATCCTAACATTTTCTCCTAAATTGAATAATTTCAAAGTAAATCATATTCAAAAATAATCACTCGTAATTTTTTATTGAAATAAAAACTAAAACTTGAATTCTTTGTTCTCATTGTCAGCTGGGAGAATAAGAGATGGAAGGAGACGAAACAAAAAATAAAATATAATAGAAACGAATGAGAGAAAGACCAAGTTGGAGATGAGTCATCTTTAAACATGAGATTCATTAGTTTCTTAGGAAGTACATTTATAATAATCGTATCAGCTAATAATCGTGTCAATACGGGCTATTAATAACAATAATAATAATCATATATATCAATAACAAGCGACATTCTCAAAGATACGGGAGTATTGTATTAATTTTTAACTCCCAGATTATTAAGTTACGATTTAATTTATTCCGGTGATTATTTGACGCTGATTTTCAGGAGAACTATTGGATTTAAGATAGCAACATATACCACTTTTTTGATAGAGAATTTTCCGGGGAATCGAATAAGCTAATGAAAATTTTTATAGGAAAATTACAAGAAAAGTTATCGAAGCTTGAAGAATGAAATACGAAATTCATGAAAATTGTTAGTTAAAAAATCGTATTTTCCGCAAAAACTATTGGACTTACGAGAAAATTCAAAGAGACATTTTTTGTGCAGAATTTTCCGCTAAAGGAAATAACATCTTGAAATTTGGAAAAATATTAATTTTAAGGGGCACATATATGAAAAAAACAACAAATAAAAGAGTATGACTCATCAACAGGATTCTTTGTAATACTCTCTCCTTATTTAGCATACATAATCCATTGAGTCTTTCTCAATTACCCTAGCCTGTGACTGTAACTCGTATTCGGTGTGATCCGCGATCTTGCTCTGCCGGGAGTCTTATACGCACAAACGCTCCAGCTTGTAAGGTGTCGCCACCAGATGGGAATTTCTCGAACTCCTGGCATCTACTCTCTCCCTAAAAGTGGGGGCAGACAAGATGAAAGGGGTCGGGAGCAGGGTTGACCTGAGAAGGGGAAATTTACAATTTAAACTTTTAAAATTCATGTCTCAACTTATTACAATACATCATTTTTTATTACTCTCGTTAAATATATTTTTCCAACAAAATCCATTTTATTCAATTGCGAAATTATAATTTAACTTTCAATTCAAAATTACTCGGCTCGTATTAACAATTTAAAATTTTCGACGACGGCAATCGACAAATCGGTAAATTTCCTAACCAAAAACCTCCCTAGGTCTTTAATTATTTCGATATTTTCTTCGGAAAATGCTCGGAAAACTTCCACTAGTTTCCAATAAGAATAAAAACAAAACTCGAAAGGCGCAGTGCACTTTTTAGCGGGCCAATCACTGCCGAATAATAATAATCTTAACGTTTTATTTATTTTACCTTCGCGCACTCGCAGTTTTCTTGCAACCTCCCACTTTTCCACCCGGTGTCCTGATCGCAAAACTCCAAGACTTTTTTCAACTCCCAATAGATTGTGCGGAAGTTTTCCAAATTTTCCTAAATTAAGTTTTCCACTCTTTCAACCTCGATAACTTTTCCTGAAATTTTCCTAAAAAAATTTTCTTCAGCTCATTCGCTTTCCCGGAAAATTCTCTATTGAAACAGTGGCCTAGGTCACTATTTTCTCCATAATTTTCCCGAAAAAGCTCGATTAAAAATTTCCTAATTTTCCAAAATCTGTGAAAATTCATTTTTTTACTTCTTTAAAGTTCCATAACTTCCGTTATAATTTTTCTAGAAAATTCAGCTACAGCTCATTTTCTTCTTTGGAAAATCCTCTACAAAAAAGGTATCCTAACATTTTCTCCTAAATTGAATAATTTCAAAGTAAATCATATTCAAAAATAATCACTCGTAATTTTTTATTGAAATAAAAACTAAAACTTGAATTCTTTGTTCTCATTGTCAGCTGGGAGAATAAGAGATGGAAGGAGACGAAACAAAAAATAAAATATAATAGAAACGAATGAGAGAAAGACCAAGTTGGAGATGAGTCATCTTTAAACATGAGATTCATTAGTTTCTTAGGAAGTACATTTATAATAATCGTATCAGCTAATAATCGTGTCAATACGGGCTATTAATAACAATAATAATAATCATATATATCAATAACAAGCGACATTCTCAAAGATACGGGAGTATTGTATTAATTTTTAACTCCCAGATTATTAAGTTACGATTTAATTTATTCCGGTGATTATTTGACGCTGATTTTCAGGAGAACTATTGGATTTAAGATAGCAACATATACCACTTTTTTGATAGAGAATTTTCCGGGGAATCGAATAAGCTAATGAAAATTTTTATAGGAAAATTACAAGAAAAGTTATCGAAGCTTGAAGAATGAAATACGAAATTCATGAAAATTGTTAGTTAAAAAATCGTATTTTCCGCAAAAACTATTGGACTTACGAGAAAATTCAAAGAGACATTTTTTGTGCAGAATTTTCCGCTAAAGGAAATAACATCTTGAAATTTGGGAAAATATTAATTTTAAGGGGTCAAATATGAAAAAAACAACAAATAAAAGAGTATGACTCATCAACAGGATTCTTTGTAATACTCTCTCCTTATTTAGCATACATAATCCATTGAGTCTTTCTCAATTACCCTAGCCTGTGACTGTAACTCGTATTCGGTGTGATCCGCGATCTTGCTCTGCCGGGAGTCTTATACGCACAAACGCTCCAGCTTGTAAGGTGTCGCCACCAGATGGGAATTTCTCGAACTCCTGGCATCTACTCTCTCCCTAAAAGTGGGGGCAGACAAGATGAAAGGGGTCGGGAGCAGGGTTGACCTGAGAAGGGGAAATTTACAATTTAAACTTTTAAAATTCATGTCTCAACTTATTACAATACATCATTTTTTATTACTCTCGTTAAATATATTTTTCCAACAAAATCCATTTTATTCAATTGCGAAATTATAATTTAACTTTCAATTCAAAATTACTCGGCTCGTATTAACAATTTAAAATTTTCGACGACGGCAATCGACAAATCGGTAAATTTCCTAACCAAAAACCTCCCTAGGTCTTTAATTATTTCGATATTTTCTTCGGAAAATGCTCGGAAAACTTCCACTAGTTTCCAATAAGAATAAAAACAAAACTCGAAAGGCGCAGTGCACTTTTTAGCGGGCCAATCACTGCCGAATAATAATAATCTTAACGTTTTATTTATTTTACCTTCGCGCACTCGCAGTTTTCTTGCAACCTCCCACTTTTCCACCCGGTGTCCTGATCGCAAAACTCCAAGACTTTTTTCAACTCCCAATAGATTGTGCGGAAGTTTTCCACGGTAATTTCCCGAAAATTTTCCCACTTTTTTGGAATTTTCATCAAATCTGGAAAAATTTGATGCTTCACCGGGGAAAACGGTCACCGGTATCTTAAAGCCCGGAAAATTTCCGGCTGAAAACCCACCCTAACATTGAAATTTGGCCGGTAACTTCCGGAGATATAAGCGTTTAAACTAGCCTCAGGACGCTTTTTTCACTAATCTAATCTAATCAAAGTAAATTGTTAAAATATTTCTTACCTGTTGCCAGAATTGAGCTAGCAGGAAAATCCTCTCCTTCTTAAACAGCCAATCCATAGACTGCATAGCTTGGAGATCCAGAGTATTGGCCTCTGCAGCCGAGGCCTGCATCGTATTTGGCTTAAATCCCGGCGGATTTACAACCGATTTAAAATTATTATTACCACTAGAACTATTATTATTAGCAAGTGTTGCTACAAATGTGCTATTAACACCAGTCAATAAATTCCCGTGATAAGGTAAAATATTATCATGATCGTTCTTTGAGGCCGCGGACGCAGATGATGCCAATAATTGGGCACCGATAGGCGCTGACGGCCCCTGTAGACCCAGTGACGAAGCCACTTTGACGTTTTTATAACGCCTTTACCATTAAATTTATCATCTAACAACAACAGCAGCAACAACAACAATAAACAACAACAAACAACTAATCAAACGAAAATCAACAAAACTAAATAAGTACTATCAACCTCGACAAAACCACTTATCACACTTTAAAACGGCGACGTACTCGATGACGTAGCATTTTACCACTGTCTTATCACTTCACTCACTGTTTGTACACCATCACTTTAAATCCTTGACACCTTGGTGCTAATCATCTATTCAAAAAGGTTTATCACCAGTTAAATGGCTTAGTAGTACAGGCAATGCTTCAAATCTAGGATTTTCCAGCTGGAGAACCTTCAGGATACTTTGTTCCAGGTGTAGGTTCAAAAAAGACGTCCAACTTGTTGATACACTTCCAGGGATCCAACGTTTTTTTGTTAAAACTAGGATTTCTAGGTGTCTGGTGCATGGAACCTTGGACTTATTGGTATCTATCACTTTGTTAGCACCACCCAAAACTTTTCCAGAGGTAACCGAGTTCACCCGAAGTACCAGACAATCAGGAATCCTGAAAATAGTTGATGACTCCAGGTGATGTTGATGATTTGATCTTCTAAAAACTGGTACCGGGTTCGGATGACTGTCTGCTGGTGATAATCAACCAGAATATTGATGACCAATCAGCTGGGTTGATGTAAACTCAAACAATCAACGTTAAAATCACTTTCAATCAAAAAACACTGACACTATCATCAGAATCGGTTCGACCGTTGATTGTAAACTGATTAGTATTGATACTAATAAACTGGAACGGCTGGATGACCCGCTCGGACAGGCTTCTAACCTGAAACTAAGAGCCAGTCAACGGTTTGATGCAGATCAAGTAGGCGGTGCTTGTCGGTGGTGGGGAGGAGGCGTGACTTTGAGAGGTAGGGGCTGTCCCCGCTAATCAGAGCACCATTAAGCGCCCCACTACTGGCTAACTCCGCCTCGGAGACGTGCCAGACTGCAGGGGGCGCAACGGAGTCTCCGATCGAGTGGGGAGGGATCAACGGGTAACGGGTTGGAGTTATAAAGGATCGGGGTAAAGACGTTATGTTACATTGGGACGGAATCGGAGGCTGGTTCCTTTTCTGTATCTCGATATATTTCCCTCCCCCACAGAGGACTTATTGCTTCCCTCTCCTTTTTTTGTAACCCCTTTTTTCATTATTATTCGAGAGGGGACCAGGAGAGGCCAAGGGAGCCCTGAGAAGGAGAGGGGGCTATACAAGAGGCAAAAACTCTAATAAAGATCTACCCGCCTCCGACCTTCTCCTTCTTACAATCGACTATTTTATTTATTAGATAAGATTTTTTTTAAGGAAAATTTACATTGAAAATATTTTCTATTTTCCTGGAATTTTTCTGGAAACTTTCATTTTTCCGGAAGAAAAATTTTTTTTGTGGAAATTTAAGACACTTTTCATTCCTGATAATTTTGACATTTTTCCAGCTTGAAAAATTCCGGAAATTCTCCAGAAAAAAATTTTTTTGTGGAAATTTAAGTCACTTTTTATTTCGGAAAATGTTGACATTTTTCCAGCTGGATGAATTTTCCTGGAGTTCTCCAGAAAAATTTCACTTTTACTGGAAATTTAAAACACTTAGTTCCGGAAAATTATGACATTTTTCCAACTGAAGAAATTTCCTGAAATTTTCCAGAATAAAAATATTTTAATGGAAATTTGATATTTTTCTTTCCGGAAAATTTTAAAATTTTTCCAGCTGGAAAACTTTTCCTGGGATTCTCCAGAAAAATTTCCCTTTTTTCATAAAAAAATTTGTAACACTGTCATAAAATTATTTTTCCGAAATTTATGACTTAAAGAAAAATTTTTTTTTCCGGAAAATTTATAAGATACTTGTCTGGAGAAAAATAAAAATTGTCGATTGACAGAAGAGAAAACTTATAATTTAAATTAAAACTATGTGTGACGGTTGTGAAAATATTATTATCAAAAAAATAATAATCTAATATATCTTTCCGTATTATTGTTATTTTTTATATATTTTATTTAATTTTTTTTTTTTTTACGTAACAAACGTAAATTGGCACGCACTTTCAATGTTTCGATACGTTTATTTTGTAAATTAAACGAATAATGATAATATTGTGCAATCGCTCGCAATAATAATGTGCGATGTATTGAGAAACATTTAGATTGGATTCGAAGATATTTTTAACGACACACTATTTAAACACACGTACACTTAAACAATTAATCTTTACGTGGTTTGACGATAATTTTGAAGAATTTTATTGTACCGGAAAATTGCGTATAGTTTCCGAAAGTGTAATCACGGCGGAATTTTGTTACGGGTCGAAGTAATTGCAGGAAAATGTACACAGTGTTGGAGAAAATTTTCTTAAGAAAATTTTCTCGAAGAAAATTCGTAGAATTTTCCTGAAAGAAAATTTAATGTTTTTAATTTTTAAGAATTTTAGACAAAATGTTTTTTTTTGCGATAAAATTTTTCCGAAGAAAATTTGAAGAATTTTCGTGAGAAAATTGGAAAATTAAGGAAAATTGAGTTATTTTTGTGAAGACATTTTTAAATAAGTCAAAGAGTTCAATAGACGTCCCGTAAACGGAAAGTAAAAACAGCAAAATAATTTCATTGAAATTTCGGGAAAATTTTAGAATTTCTTTCTTAAAATTAACTTTTCAATTGAAAATTATTTCTTAACACTTTTCACAAAATTTCTACACGCTTTATATTAGCTTCGATCTGACAAAATTAATTCGATTTTAATTGCAACTTTTAACGATGAAAAATTTTGTAAATTATATTTAATAAAATTTCGTGGAAATTTTAGGAAAATTGAACACCAATATTTAAATTTCACCGGAAAATAATTATAATTTCCTTTTAATTTTTTATCAAAGTCACTGTATACTATCACACGCTTTTGCGATTTGTTCATTTTATTTTTTAATGTTATCTTCAGATTTTTTTTATTACTACAAGCACAATCATTATTTTTAAAAAATCACTAAAAATTTCACTTTTTATTTTTCGATCGTATAATTGTCTCTATTTTTTACCGGAAAATTTTTCATGAAAAATCTCGTAATTTTTCTTTCGGAAATATTTCATAGAAAGTCAATAAATATTTTCTAAAAGGCAATTTAAATTTGTCTCGGAAAATCAAGAAAAGTTTTAAATTTTTAGAAAATTTATAAGATTAAATATTTTTAAGCTGAAACAATTTTACTGTAAATTTTCCGGATATTTTTTAGATCCACAATTATGAAATAAAATTTTGTATTGAGACACTTTAAATTCAATTGTTTTCCCGAGAAAATTGTTAATGAAAACTTGTCGAGAAATTTTCTTTAATTTTCGCAGATAATTACTCTTAATCCGCCGAAAATTCTCAAAACAGTCTAAGTTAATTCTTAAACTTTCAATTATTGTCAATTAATTTTCCGAAATTTCTAATTTTTTTTCCATTATTTTCAGAATTTACCACGAAAATGGAAAACTTTCTTTTTCAGCAAAACCTTCAATAAATTCCAATATTTATTTCTACAAATTTTCCACTTTTCACATATTTTATTATTTTTCTTCACAAACTTAGAAAATCATTGTTTTAAATTTTCCAGAAAATTTAAACTAAAAATTTCCACTTTTCACCTGTCAGAAATTTAAAATAATTTTTTACAAAAAAAAATTATTAAATTTTTCTAATTTTTAGCTCACAATTTTCCTGTTTAAATTTTCCACTATTTTTCCTATAAAAAATATATTTTCATATTTTTTATCATAAAAAATAAAATTTTCCCTTTTTCCTAAATTTCCACCAAAAAATTTCAAAATAAAAAAAAATCTAAATTTTCCTAAAAAATTTCACTTTTCTTAAAAATTTCCAAATTTTCCGAATTTCCAAAAAATTTTCTCAATCGAAAAAAAAAAAATATTCACTAAAAAAAAAAATTCCTAATCAAAATAAAATTAATAAAAAATGCTGAAGTATGTATCTCATAAATTACGCGGAATAAATACTCTATACTCATCATTTCTTCGGTCACACGGTACTCAATAGCGAGTTCTCTAACATTGCTTCTACCTATCCTTTATCTCTATCTCCGTGTCTCCATATCCATATACCCCGATAAAAAAATATTAAATGCCACTAACAACATCACAATAACACAAAAAAAAAAAACTAATTTATCATCTTTGTATTAAATATTTAAAACAACTTCATTTAAAATAACAACTCATGACAATCCGAGCCGACGATTGTAACAATAAACCTCTGCAACTCTAAAAACTATCGCGTTTATCAGATTAAAAATTCTACTTTGCGGTCAAGATCCTCCTGTCTCGTATTTAAGTCTCTATTATCACCAACTCGGAATGATAAACACTCAATTCGCTGATTCGCGACTTATTTTTTTGATCTTAAAATTCCTTGCCACATAACTCGGCAATAAATCAAAATTTTTGAGACACTGACCCACTTTTTGAAAACGTCACGATCCGGGCTACAATTTTGGTCCTTTGAGATTTTTTCCTCCGAGCGATAGATCGCGAGATAATCGCGGAAGAACAAATTCCGCGGTTTTAACTCGCGGATTAATTCGTGGATTGGTTTTTCCAAGTTTTTCAGGATAAGGAAAAGTCAAATTTGACACCTGAGGAGTGTTTTGGAAAGCTGAGAAAGAGAGCTATAAGTTCTGTAGAAGACAATTTTGCGATCCGAGTGATAGATTCCGAGAAAATTGCGGTTGAAAGTTAATTCGCGGATTTTTAAGCCGTGACATGCTTTTTTGGGCCTTAGGGGCCTCAGGAAAATTTTTTTCAGGAAACCTAGGGATATTTTTGGAAAGCTTAGAAAATTTCCTAGAAAATTTTTGTGACTGAGTTTTCCGATCCGAGCGATATTTTCCGAGAAAATCGCGGTTGAAAATTAATTCGCGGATTTTTAAGACGTGACATGCTTTTTTGGGCCTTAGGGGCCTCAGGAAAATTTTTTTCGGGAAACCTAGGGATGTCTTTCGAAAGCTTAGAAAATTTCCTAGAAATTTTGTATGATTAAGTTTTTTGATCCGAGTGACAGTTTCCGAGAAAATCGCGATTGAAAGTAAATTCGCGGGAATTTCAAAGAAAAATAGAATTTTCCGAAAATTTTCCGGAAATTTTTTTCGGAAAATTCCTAAAAATTTTTTTGATAAAATTCACAACACGTCACATCACAAAAAAATAAAATGAATAAAAAATTCACCTTCACTCAAAAATATCGCGACCGTTTTTGGAAAAATTAATTAAAAAAAAATTTTCCAAAAAAATTTTCACAGCACGAGCTTGAGTACGAGCTCTCACACGGCCTGCGTTCTGGCCAAGACTAACCGCGAGGCGTGTTGTCAGCCCCCTCGCGGGTCATCCCTCTTACGCACGAAATTCCCTGGAAAAATTTTGTCCCAACTCGGCAAAAGTTTTCCCAAAAATTTTCCGTAAAATTCAATTTTTCCTCGACAATTTTTCCAGAAAAATTTTCCAAATTTTAGGACTTAAATTTTCTTCTGGAGTGGGGGAAATTCTTCCGATATTGACCGAAGTTCTGCCGGCTGGAGCGCAGAAAGCTGGACAATAATTTATCCGCCGGAGTTTGCCGAGTGAGAGCTCGATTTTACGAAGCCCGTGTAGTGGCGCCGTCTGCCGGAAAAAATAGGAACTAGGATATTTTATAGGGCAATATCCTGGAGAATTATTTCCAGCGAAATTGATTGGAAATTTTTTTTACTGAAATTCTTTCGGAAAATTTTTCTAAAAATTTTTTTCTCCACTTCAATTTTCGGGTTTTTTCGGCGGAATTTTTCAGGAGTGGGGGTACGCATGCGTCGATGGGTGATTGGAGACTTTAAGGGTATTGGAGACGAGTTATCGGCGATATTGGTGAGTTCAATAGGTGATTGGAAAGGTGCAAAGCCGCGGAGTCGCGGATTTATAAATTTACAATTCCACTTTTGGGGTCTTGGTTTGATTATTGGAGTTTATCTTGGAAAATATTGATTTTAGGAAAATTTTAAATCAATACAAAATTATAGCCCGGAAAATTTCCTAATCCATTTGATCCTAATTTGTTCAAAAATTTTCATTTATTCTCAAGAAATTCACGATTTCTATCCAAAATTCTCAAAAATTCCAGTTTTTCCTTAAAACCTTTCATAACTCGGAAAATATCAACTTAAGGAAAATTTTCAATCAATACAAAATTATAGCCTGGAAAATTTCCTACTCAAAAACACTCCAAAATTTTTCCAAAAATTCCTATTTATGCCTCAAAATTTCTATTTAAAAATTAAAAATTCTCAAAATTTTACTTGTTTGTTTAAAATCGCTCATAACTGTAAAAATATAAATTTCTGGAAAATTTTTACTGATTTTAAAATTGCAGCTTGGAAAATTCTCCAGCCAAAATGTTTCAAAAATTTCAAGAAATCCAGTCACAAGCTTGGTAATTTTATCCAGCGGCGTCTAGATCGTAAAAATTTAAAAAATAATGAGTGTAAAACTTTTCATTTTCCTTTTTCCGAAACAAATAAAAAAAAAAAAGGAAAAAGGGAACAACACAAAGGTTACATAATAACCTCGTCCACATAAGATCCAAGGGCTTTAGGGAAACGGTAAGAGCCATAGAGCGACTTGAACTTGGTTTTGTCTGGATTGAAATTTAAACGGTTCGTATCCGGAAACGTGTTGAGTTTAAATAAGGGAAGAAAGAGTGACGTAAACTCAAGTTTTAGATTTTTCAATAGCAGTCAGAGAGAGAGAGAGATGGTAAGGCTCGACCCGAGGCCCTCCAGAGGGAGAGAAAATAAAAGAAAAGGATATTGTGCATTTTTAGAAGTAAACTCTAGGACTTGCTTCACCTCACCACATGACACTTAACTGACCATTAAACGCTACAGTTACCCAAATTTTAAAATATTATTTATGGCCGGTAGCCGCAGAGACAAGATAAATTTATCTGTCATAAAAATATTTTTACGCTCCATTTTCGATTTTTAAAAATTCGTTTTAAACTA
This sequence comes from Cotesia vestalis, assembly GCA_000956155.1. NCBI lineage: Eukaryota > Metazoa > Arthropoda > Insecta > Hymenoptera > Braconidae > Cotesia > Cotesia vestalis. Next base: position 328 of record JZSA01003785.1, on the reverse strand, counting down.
GGTGAAAGTTATCGGTATTAATTTTTTTATTTCAGCAAGAACGACAAGTTATTTTCTAATGACTGAGGAGTGTTTGAGTTACGAAATTTTCTGGACTACATTTTTGGACTCAGTAAAATTTTTCCAGAATTTGATATTTTTCCAGTTACGAGCAATTTTAAACAAAAAAGTAAAACTTTGAGAATTTTTAATTTTAAAATAGAAATTTTGAGGGATAAATAGGAATTTTTGGAAAACTTTGGAGTGCTATTGAGTAGGAAATTTTCCGGGCTATAATTTTGTATTGATTGAAAATTTCCCTGAAGTTGATATTTTCCGAGTTATGGAA
>JZSA01003783.1:0-51834 GCA_000956155.1 Cotesia vestalis | reverse complement strand
TTTTTAGGACTACTAGGATAGTTTTTAAGACTATTAGGATAGTTTTTAGGACTACTATGGTACTATTAGTAACTACTACTGCGAATTTTTATTTATTAGGACTACTATGATAGTTTTTAAGACTACTATGATACTATTAGTAACTACTATTGTGAATTTTTATTCATTTAACAACTAGAATGATTTTTAGGACTGCTAGAATAGTTTTTAGGACTACTATAGTACTATTAGTAAATACTACTGCGAATTTTTATTTATCAGGACTACTATGATGATTTTTAGGACTACTATAATAGTTTTTAGGACTACTATGGTACTATTTAGTAACTACTACTGCGAATTTTTATTTATTAGGACTACTATGATGATTTTTAGAACTACTAGGATAGTTTTTAAGTCTACTAGGATGATTTTTTGGACTACTAGGATAATTATTAGGACTACTATGTACGATTTAATGTTTACTATGCATAGTTATAATTTCTAACTCATTAATAAAAAGTCAGTGACCTCAGTCCCGACTTCTTAAACTATATCTATTTTATCTTCCATCACTTCTCACCCTCTCACACACCAGCGATCACCCAGAAACGGCATCGCCACTATCATTACATTCTTCCACTCTGAAATACTCGACTAATGACAGGAAAACTGCCTACACACTATACTACTCTTCTTTCCCCCTCTTTATATCATCTCTGATAGATCCTCGGCTTTGAACTACACAACAATCAAACAAACCTTTCAACCACTCAAAAAACGGATCTAGATCACAGTACATTTTATAAAAAATATTACTTTTATATTATTATTATATATATAAAAAAACATACTGTACCTTCCCCCTCTCTATAAAAATTTATTTCGCAATAAATTCATTAAAATTGGTCTTTATTATACGAACAATTGATACGAACACTCTGATATTATTAAATACATTTTTTGCTAATATACAAAGACCAGACAAAGATCAAGACCGAGGCCGCCTGTAGGCGGAGAAGGGGAGAGGGAATAGAGGGGACTTTTTTTTACTTCCTCTGATTATCTTCTCTATTAATCAGTGACTTCATCGTAATTAAGAACAGAGGATTTCTTGAGAAAGAGTGTAGCTTTCAAAATTGATATTTTTTACCGTAAATTGATTTTTTTCCAAGTATTAGGATCATTTTTTGGTGATTATATGACTACTATGCATAGTATTTTGACTACTATACCTAGTTTTGGGTTTACTATTGCTACTAGGGAAAGTATTAGGGCTACTATGACATTTATTAGTGCTACTATGACATTTATTAGTGCTACTATTGATACTTCAATTATAGTAGCAATTATCATTTTCCTAACGGCAACCATGAATTTAATATGACAACTATGAGCCTAATAGTAACAACTATGACCTTAATAGTAGCAATTATGACCCTAATAGTCGCAACTATTACCCGAAAATTATCGTTGTAGTCCTAGAAAATTTTCCTCGTAGTCTTAATACAGTAAAATTTGTAATAATAGTTACTGAAACTATTATATAGTTTCGAAAACTATCGCAGCAGTTCTCAAAGTCCTAATAGTCTTAAAAATAACTCTAATAATCACAAAAATCATAATAATAGTGCTAAAATTTACAGTAGTAGTCCTGATGAATTCAAAATTCGGAATATTAGTTACTAATAGTGTCATAGTAGTCCTAAAAATTATCATAGTAGTCCTAAAAATCATTCTTGTATTTCTAATAAATAAAAATTCGTAGTAGTAGTTACTAATAGTACCATAGTAGTCCTAAAAATTATCCTAGTAGTCTTAAAAATGATTATAGTAATCCTAAATATGATCATAGTAGTCCTAATGAATAACAAATTGACAATAGTAGCGACTAAAACTATTATAGCAATCCAAAAATCTTGCATTTAACCAATAAAACCTCAAATACAAGTCTTTAAACGCCCCAATGACCTCCATAGTAGCATCATTCCTTCCATTGTCCCCAGATAATTAATAATTAATTGTCATAAAAAAAAATTTAAATGGGAATTTTTGAGGGATATTCCCACCGGAGAAGATACAAAGAAATCTATATGTTACTCTTTTCAATTACAACGACAACAATTAACAACGTCTCTTTCATTTCGTTTATTTTTTTTTGTTCTCTTTCTTCCTCTCCGCCAACATTGGACGTTATTTTTACATCGAGCTCACAACTTAAACTCTTTTATATATCCATCATCGGAATTCTTTTATTTGCGAGAAATAATAAACAGTAATATCCCTTCCACTTATTAATATCATTATGATTATTTCTAAATTTTTTTATCAATTTTTTTTTAGAATATTAAAAAAAATTTTTTTTAATTAGTTTCTACAGTCACCGCCAGGCGGCGCAGTGGCGCTTTTTCTTCTCGCTTGCAGAAATTTTTTTCGAAGCTTTTTTTTTCTTCTTCTTCTCCTTCTTATTATTTTTTTTTTTTTTATGTATTAGTTCACTCAATAAAGCCATCGGCACTTAAAATAATTCCGATCCCTCCGACTTACTTACTCAACATCTTTAATTGTAATCAGTCGGTATAATCCATATACATATATATTAAATATAACACATATGGGAAACAACAAGGAGATATATATATATGGTGGTAGCGTCACGCGTGGACGCATATGTCTGACCAGCGATCCGCGACAACAAACCAACCAACAACCAACGATGATTGTAATCGGGCGTCGTGAGTTTCTTCGCGCTAAAACTGATCCGCTCCACAGCTCACGCCTCCCACCCCCTGGCCCCCTCCTCAACCCCGCGGGCACCCGCTAAGGAGTCATACTTTATTTATATAAATTATAAAACTTGTGATTTTAAACCGATAAATATATTTACATTTAACGGTGGAATAAATTTAATACGGATTATTTTAGTAGTAATAGTAATAATACTACTACTGTACATGGTTTTATTGTTAGTAATGATACAAGTTTTTTTTTTAGGGCTACTATATTGATATTTACTGTTACTTTTGTAACTATCATGCATGATTTAGTAACTGTAATGTGTAATCATGCATTTATGCATAATTTAATGAATATTTAGCATGATTTTTTAACAACTATGCATGATTTAGTAACTACTATGCATGTTTCAGTAACTACTATGCGTAATCATGCATTTATGCATAATTCAATGACTAACATGCATGGTTTAATGACTACCATGCATGATACTGTAACTATCATGCATGATAGTGCAAAAATGCGTGATTTAAAAAATACTTGGCATGATCCTGTTACTACCATGCAAAATATTCCAACTATCATGCATAACTTTGTAACTACCATGCACGATTTAGTAACTACTATGCTTAATTATGCATTTATGCATGATTGAATGACTACTATGTAGGTTTAATAGATACCATGCATGGTTGGATGACTATCATGCATGATACTGTAACTATCATGCATGATAGTGCACTACTGCATGATTAAAAAAAATACTTGGCATGATCCTGTTACTACCATGCAAAATATTCCAACTATCATGCATAACTTTGTAACTACCATGCACGATTTAGTAACTACTATGCTTAATTATGCATTTATGCATGATTGAATGACTACTATGTAGGTTTAATAGATACCATGCATGGTTGGATGACTATCATGCATGATACTGTAACTATCATGCATGATAGTGCACTACTGCATGATTAAAAAAAATACTTGGCATGATCCTGTTACTACCATGCATGATTTTTTTAATTACCATGCATGATTGTATGATCATCATGCATGATGTTAAAACTATTGTGCATGATATTGTTAATACTATGCATGATTTCGTAACTACCATGCACAGTTTAATGACTGCTGTGTATGATTTTGTAACTACCATGAAAAATAGTGCAATTCAAAAAATTTTTTCTTACAATTAAAATATTTCCAATCTGAAATTTTCCGGGCTACATCAATACACCTTCAAAAAATTAAAAAAAAAATTTTCCGAGGTACTTAATTGGAGTTTTCCCGGAAAGGGGGAGTAGGGAGGAAGGAGAAGTACTCGACTGACCAAATCAACAACTTCTCAGTCGACGGCTCGGTAAGTAAAACCCCGTGTTTATCTTATGAATACCTAAATCTACCTACTCTAGGTAATTCACAAATTCTATATCATATTATATATTATAATTTACTTACCAATGTTATAATTACAATTTACCGAGAACGTAAAACACAACTGGAGTTCACTTCCCGGTTATGCTTCTGTCGAATGAGTAATAACTGACCCAACTTTGCTATACAATATTACAATACTGTTACGATTATTATTATTACTATTGCTATTACCGCGGGCAAGTAATACAACAGGAGCCACTGAATAAGATTAATTTCATTCCAGAACTCATGCTCGTTCTCACATCGCGTATACTCAAGTGTTTCGCCGCCCTGGACATAATTTACGAGTATTTGTTTTCCATTTTACGAAATTTTCTTTTGATTTTTCCGGCTTCTGTTTTCCTTTAAGGAGCTGTAACTCGGAAAATATTGAGTTTTGGAAAATTTTTTAAGAATCAAAATTTGTAGCCCGGTAAATTTTCTATCCGATGAATTACAATTTTCCTGGAAAATTTTCATATTTTCCTGGAAATTTGAGTCCTAAGATAAAAAATTGAAAAATTTTCTGATTGTTTTAAAATTTTCCTCTACTTTAAATGGCTGTAACTCGGAAAATTTCTATTTCTGGAAAATTTTTATTGATTATAAAATTATAGCCCGGAAAATTTCCGATTCCAAACACTCCCACTTTTCCAAAAAATTTTCTTAAATTTCCACAAAATTCAAGTTCAAAAACTAAAAAATTCCTAGAATTTTTCTGAAATTCCGACATTTTTCTTTCAAACGATCATAACTCGGAAAATTTCAATTTCTGGAAAATTTTTATTGATTTTAAAATTATAGCCCGGAAAATTTCCGATTCCAAACACTCCCACTTTTCCAAAAAATTTTTGTAAATTCGTACAAAATTCTAGTTTAAAATTCTGACACCCGATTTTCCTCAAAATTTCCACCTTTTTGATTTCAAAAGCCTATAACTTCTGAACCAATTAAGCTAGAAGGTCGTTGAAGGGCTCATTCGACAGGTGAGACTTTGGCGTTTGAGTTTCACTCGTTAAACGTCTCCTTCTGACCAGTAGCTTCGGAGATATCGGGGCACAAAAAAGGCGACTTTCACCAAAATTTCTCACACTTTATAGACTCAGGATAATTACAGTAATAACAATAATAATCAATTATCTAAGATAATTATCGTTAAAAACTTATAACAGTAGTGTCTTATAAAATAACAATGACAAATAAGAGGTTAACAGTTATTGCGCGTGACTCCGTGACTAAAAATTCTTAGCAAGAAACAAAAAGATTTAACCTGATTGTTCGTACTCTCGATTATTATATATTATATTTATTATTGTCCTCTTCTGTTCACTCACCGGGCACTAAACAGGAAAAAAATAACCTCCAGTTAGCACGTAATAATTTCCATTCGAAAGATTTCTCGTTGAATAGAAAAATAAAACAGACAATGAGCGGACGGGAGTATTGAATTATCATGACTTCGAAGAATACATTAAATACTAAATAATTATTTTATTAACTTTACTTACGCATACAATTTTTTTTTACTCTCCAATAACCAGTCACGACTATTGTTTTCTTTACTCGGGTGATTCCGGGCCTGATATCTCGAAAATAAGACGTCGGAAGTAGGGAACACATAAACAAAAGTTGGAGAGAAATGTCTTACCTTTCAAATGAGTCCTTAAACGATCAATTATTTTGATTGGTTCAAAAGTTATGGCTATTTTTTGATCCGAAAATTGGAAATTCAAATTTTGCATTTTCCGCAAGAGGTCACTTTAATAATTTATAACTCCAAAATTATCGACTTTACAAAAATAAAGTTGATACAAAAATTGTAGCTTAAGGTTTTAGCTTTCGAATGAGTCCTCAAACGATCGATTATTTTGATTGGTTCAAAAGTTATGGCAATTTTTTAATCCGAAAATTGGAAATGATAATTTTGAAATTTTCGCAAGAGGTCATTTTGATAATTTTTATTTCGAAAAATATTGACATTAGAAAAAAAATTTTCATACAAAAGTTGTAGCTTGAGATCTTAGCTTTGAAACAAGACCTACCGCGACTCATTACGCGAATCATACCCTAAGAATAATTGAAAAAAGTTATTGAACCCGAGTAGAGCAACAGCGATGAGTCTCTCGGTTCCACATTCTCCGTAAAACTATTATTCCAGAGGTCAATTCTGACGTGACTGCTCATTTTCTTGTTTCTTGGGGATTCAAGGCTGGCTCCGAGCGTCTCTCGCATCACAAGCAAAAAATAGTTTAGACTGTTGCGAATAACCCAAGCTAAGAAATAAAAAAAGTAAAAAAGAAATACACAAGAAACGATAAAACTAAAGGGATTCCCTTATAACCCTATCGCAGATGTAATGACAATCTACCGCAAAGTAATTTTACCGGAAAGCGCATACTCAAACAACTCTTGATATATTATTATTATTTTCCATTAAATTTTTCTTCAGTTTTTAATGAGAATTTTTTATTAATTTATTGAGAAAAAAAATTTTATCCTTCAATTATTTTTAAAAGTTTGTCTAAAGTCATTGAATTGATCCGAGGTAAGATACAGTTTTGATAGTTGTGACAAAATGTGACATAGTAGTCTTAAAAAGTCTAATAATAGCAACAGTTAGTGAAAAACTATGCATGGTAGTTATAAAATATTGCATGGTAGTCTTAAAATCATGCATGGTAGTCACAAAATCATGCATAGTATCTTTTAAACCATACATAGATGCAATATAGTGCATGATGATCATAAAATCATGCATGATGATCATAAAATCATGCATGATGATCATAAAATCATGCATGATGATCATAAAATCATGCATGATGATCATAAAATCATGCATGATGATCATAAAATCATTCATGATGATCATAAAATCATGCATGATGATCATAAAATCATTCATGATGATCATAAAATCATGCATGATGATCATAAAATCATTCATGATGATCATAAAATCATGCATGATAGTTATAAAATCATGCATGGTAGTCAGCAACCATGCATGGTAATTATAAAATCATGCATGGTAATTACAAAATCATGCATAGTATTAACATGATTTTGCAAAGTATTCTTTGAATCATCCATGGTAGTTACAAAATAATGCATGGTAGTCATTAAACTATGCATGGTAGTTACGAAATCATGCATAGTATTAACAAATTCATGGAATGTAATTTTTAAATCATGCATTTTCCGGAAAATTCTGACATGAAACATGGAAAATTTTTTTAAGAATTGGAAATTGAAGTCCAATTTTAATGGAAAATTTTTTGAATTTTCCGGAAAATTCTACCATGAAACTTGAAAAATTTCTATGCACTTTTTTTTTAATCCATAATTGAAGTCCAAAAAATTTACAATTGAGAATATTTTAATTGTGATGGAAAATTCTGATAAAATTTCCGAGTTTTTCCTTTTAAATAACTGTAACCTTCAAAATTGAAAATTGTAGTACAGAAAATTTTCAATCGAAAACATCAATTGTATTTAAAAATTCTTTTATTTTCCCATAATTTTCTTAAATACTCTCTAATTTTTCTTCAAACCTTAAATTTTCCAAATTTTACTCATTATCTTTAAAATCACTCCTAAATCCTAAAATATCAACTTCTGTAAAAATTTCAGTCTTTCTAAAATAATTCTTCGGAAAATTTCCAGCCATACTTCCTTCAAATTTCCGTCAAAAACCTCCTCCAAACTCCCAAAATTTCCCGAAAAATTTTCTTTTTCTTTGTAAGCTCCTCCTAATTTTAAAGAAAATTTTAATAAAACTTCAAATTTTCCAATTCATTAAAAAAACTATCGTAAAAACACTGACAAGATTCAGGTGCAAAAGCCCGCCGTTAAAAAAAAATTCACCTGCCTGACCCGGTGCACTCTTACCACTATTATTATTATTACCAATACCCAATACCGCAATCAATTAACCATCTACACTCTGCATTCCCGTCCCCATTTTTCCATCTCTTTCCCCTCCAACAAGGTCTTCGTGTCGCCCTAAGCCGCTCTAATGCCTCAAATAATAAGAATTGTAACGACATACCTAAACAGCTGGCATAATCTTCACTACTCATACTACCCATAATTCCCATAACTGAACAGGTGGATGACTACCTGTTTCTTTTATCCTCCTCCCCCCGCCCGACCTTTTACTGATCATTATTCGACTCTCTGACTCTGACGGTGGATATTTGTTATTTTTTTTATTCTTATTATATTTCTTAGGCTATTTTTCATCTTAAATATTAAACTATCATTAAGTAAATAAAATACTTTTAATCCGTTTCCGGTGGGTGGTAATCAATCAATTTGTATAGAAAAAAAAAATATATATATACATATATAGCTACTGGAATTTTCTTTTTAATACTCGAAGGAAATCGATAGAAAATTATGGGAATTATTGTAATTATAAAGCTTACGTAGCGGAAAATTTTTTTTTTGTGTTAATCTTGTTTAATTTTTTTTTGTCAAAAAATTTATAAAAAAAATTTTAATATTTAAATTTTCAATGTATTTTAGACACTAGTAATTGAAAAACAATTTTTAAAAAATAGTTCCGAAAATTACCGCTAGGCGGCGCCGTGGCGCTTTTTCTTCTCACTTGCAGAAACTTCAAACCAAGTTTTTATAATCAATTAAAATTTATTTTAATTTGCAGATTTTCATTTTTGAACTTGAAAATTTTATAATTGTTAGAAAATAAATTATTTACTTGAATTTTATTTGAAATTTTTTTTTTTGAGCTTGGAATCAAAAGAAGAATTAAATTCGTTTTCTTTTCTTCTTTTAAAACAAAAAAAAAAGCCGAAAATAATTTACTTAACATTATAACCAAGTGAGACAAAATTTTTCATAGTTTTCATAGTTTTCTTAGTTTTATAGCTTCAACGGTCATTTTCGCCTCAAAATTTTTCATAGCTTAAATAATCTCATTTATCGGTTTATCAAGTTTTTCCATATTTTATAATATATTTTAGAATAATATTCGAGGGCAAAATAAGAAAATTTAATAAAATTTTACTGTTTCAAGCTCTCGAATAAAGAATTTTAATAAAATACTCTCATAAATAAATAACAATTTTACTAACTGGAGACTTTTTTCCGAAAATCCCCATGATTTATGTCATCGTCCAATTTTGTAAACGCAACAATTTAAGTAATTTTTACTTTACTTAAATTTTGATTAAAATTTAACTTTTCTGTTGTTGGAATAAAAAGGAAAATAATATTCGGACATTTTTATATTTCTGGAAATAAAATACTTTATATTCTTAGATTATAAATTAATCAAACGAATTATTAAACCAGTAATCATTTTTGGTTTGATGTTTTAAGCTATCTAAAACATTTTTTCAACAAAATAATATTTTAGAGAAAAAACCATTTTATTTAGAAAAAAATTCCAGATTTGTTCTATTGTCGCACGTTTTTACTGTTAAAGTCTATTTTTTAATTTGTTTTCGTTAAATTTTAAAATGATATTTAGAATTATAAATTTTTTTTTTGGTGTCTTTAATAACTACAAAATGTTACTTATTAAGTTCATTGAAAAATAATTGGCAGAAAAAAATTACAACAAAGAAAAAAAAATGAAATTTCATTTCAATTTTCATTTAATTTATTTATAAATTAATGTTTTTTTTTATTCAATATTCTAGATGTAGAAACTTAATTTAAAAATATCAAAATGATCAAAAACTTAGATGGAAATTTTAGAAGACTGTTTCGTTCATTGAGGGCTATGATATCGTCTTGAATTAAATGGAATTTCAGATAAATTCTGCGGCTTTTTTTAAAATGTTTATGTTGCCCTTCTTTGCTGTGGTAGCAGTATCTACTTTTTTTACAGCGATCTTCAATTCTTCGAAGTGAACTTTAAAGGATTTCGACTCTTTCTTTCATGCGTGAGAGCGTTTGTGGGCCTGTAAAATAAAAAAAATTGAAAATTAATGAAACTTTTAAGAAATAAATTTTAATTTTTGGAAATAATAGTCTTACCTTATAAAAAATCAAGTAATGTCGCTATTGCATGAACTACGGTCATCCGTAAGGCTCTTAGAGATCTAAGGCTTCAGGGTCTAAGAATTTTGATTAAGAAATAAATGAAAAAAAAAAAATCCAAATTTAAATTTTTAGTATTTTTAAAAAAATTCGAAAAAGTCAAAAAAAGTAGTAAAAAAAATATCTTTTATTATTGCTAGGAGGGTTGGAATCGTGGGAACGGTCATGTGCTAATTTTTTAAGATCCCCCCACTTTATCAGCTAATTTTTTGAATTTTCAACTTTTTTCATTTTTTTATTTTTTTTTCTGTATTCTTGTAACGTTAATAAATAACTTATAAAAAAAATGGGTGGTAAAAATATTTATTTCTTTTTTTTTTTAGACTAGAATATCCCCTTCCGTTATTATAATTTGATGTGTATTACATTAGTTAATAATTAATAAATTTTATTAAATTAAACAATATGATAAATAGGACAATTTAGGAAAAATTAGGACAATTTTTAACGTTTTTTAAATGATTTTAAAATTATCCCCAAAATATTAAAAAAATGTCCTATAAATATGTATTTATATCCTATAATTAAGAATGTCCCAAAAATGTCCCAAAATTGTCCTAAAAATTTTCATTCATTAATGATACGATAAATTCATGACCGTGTAATAATAAATTGTCTCTCTTTAAATCATTTTAAAAACGTTAAAAATTGTTCTGGAAATTTTTTAAAAATTTCCCAAAATTGTTCTGAAAATGTCCCAAAAATGTCCTAAAATTGTCCTAAAAATTTTCATCTATTAATCTTACGATAAATCTATAACCGTGCAAAAATAAATTGTCTTTCTTAAAATCATTTGAAAAACGTTTAAAATTGTCTTAAAATTATTTTTAAAAAGTTCTGAAAATATTTTTGAAATGTCCTAAAAATGTCCTAAAATTGTCCCAAAAATGGTCAATAAATATTCTATCCATCAATTCCTAGATAAATTAACAGCTGTGCAAGAATAAATTTTTTTTTCTTAAATCATTTAATAAACGTTTAAAATTTTAGTAAAATTGAAGAATTATTCTGAAAATTTTCAAAAAAATACCTAAAATTACTCAAATGCACTATTTAAAAATTTCTGTTTATTTCTAAGATGTCCCAAAAATGTCCCAAATTGTGTCACGTTTGGATGTCCCAAGCTTGGGTCATTTTTTGGACAATTTTTTTTTACACGGGCGTTTACGACCAAGTTTGCTTCTTTACCACCTGCTTCAAGATATAAGTAAAGTAATTATCGTTTTTAGAATATCTTAAAAAGCACCCCCGCTATTTTAAAAATAAAATAATTTTTTTTTTATTCACACTATTATTAATTTAAATTAATTAAAATTTTCAACACTATTTTTAATTTAAACTTATTTTCTATTTTTTTACTTCGGTTTTCTGTAAAAAGCGTTTTTTTTTAGTTTTTGTAAACTATATTTTTTTTTAATTATTTTCGTCTGATCTCTGTTAGATAAAATACCCATTACATTCTCATTATGCATAAATATGACCATCGATAATGTTGTAGCTTTATGAAGGACAACTACCTGAATTTTTATTTGTGACACTACGGCCGAACACTTTGTACAATTATGACATACGGGTAATTAACAGTAGGGACCTATAATACCTATAGTCTTCGGGGCTTAAGCCATTAACCGTACCCTTGACCCACATATACATGAAATTTTACTATTAAATACAATTGAAAAAGTCTAAAAATTTACAATGTCGCCGAAAAATTTCCCGCCCATTATTTTTACTCATAATATCGTCTTTGACGAGACAGTACTTAAAGGTAAGTATGTAAAATCACATTTACCTGGAACAAATTACAATTACTATTGTCAAAAATTTTTCTACTTATCCTTTTGCTAATTGCTCTTGTGCAGTCTTCGATTTTTGGGGTATATAAACCCAATCGCTTGTGAAGATAGCTCAGTTTTATTTTTGCGTCTGTCGAGAAGACAACTTTCTTAAATCTTTTACTATTTTTTAGTGATTTTTATTTTTTTAAATTTTTATTCAGTTTTTTTTAAAATGGGTGGAAAAAATATCGAGCTTGTGCAGAAGTATTACAAGCCTAACGACGGAGTAGAAAGCGAAGTGAGTATTTACTGTGTTATTTTTTATTTTTAAATAATTTAAATTAATTTATTAAATTTTAATAAATATTTTTTTATATTCAATAAATATTTATTAAATTTTATGATATTAAGGGTGATTTTCGGGAATTTTTTTGACGGTAAAAATAAAGGAATTTAGGGATCGGATTTTTTTTATTTTGTTAAGGGTATATTAAAGATTATTATCCTAAATTTTTATTAAAAAATATTTAATTATTACAAAGTTATTAACAATCTTGTAGAGCACTAGAAATAATCTCCCCTTCTGTGGTCGGTTTAATAACTCAAAAACGGATCATCTGAAAATAAAAATCCAAATTGCTTTTTAAGCAGTAAGGATGTAGTAATCGTCGCACGTATGGAATTAAAAAAATTTTTATTTTAATAATTTTTTAGCCGGATTAAAAAAAAAAATAATATTTGCAAAAAAAACTTTCTTCAATTTAAAAAAATTCCTAAAAATTTGATTTTTTTGGTTCTCCCTTCAATTTTCGAATTTTTGTAAATTGCATCTTATAGTTTATTATTAAGCTTTAATTTCCATATATAGGGGAGAAGGGGGTCAATTGAGCCACTTGACTTAAAAAATCGAAAAAATTGAAAAAATTCTTTATTCTCTTAAAATTAAATTCTAATGTGCCTAACTCATATGTGATCAAAATTTTCAATCATTACAATCAATAAATTTTGAAAAATTGAGACTTTTGTATTTTTAGGTATGCAAAATTTTTTTTCGGCTGCACTGAAAAAAAAAATTCTTGACTGGAGTGTAAATTTTCTTGGCTCAAGAAAATATCAAGGAAGATTTTTCTTTTCCTTAAAATTTTCTTGGCGCAAGAAATTTGTTTTTTGTGTGTGGTAAAAAATTATTTAATAAAATTTACACATTTTGAGTATTATATAAAGTGTGAATTGTTGATTGAAAATGTGCAAAAATAATAATAAGAATTAATAATTAATATATTATTTATTGAAAGTTCGATTTCATACTTAAAATATTGATGGCTCAATTGACCCCAAGCAGTGGGGCTCAATTGCTCCCGAGCGGGGGTCAATTGAGCCATTTGACGCATTTGCGTAAATTAATAATTTTAAAAAATTATAATTATTTAGTGTCTAATTTATGAATTGATAATAATAGTAGACTTAACAAACTATCTTTCTAAGAGAAAAAAAGTTAATATTTAGTTTTAATTTAATTATAAAAAAATTGCTAAACTTTTTTTGGCTCAATTGAATAGAACTTATTTCTATGTAAGATAGTAACCATTACTATGCTGCATAATAACCGAAATTTTAATGAGAACTTCGTGGAAATTTGATGATAAAATTTTTAGAAATTGTGATAAAAATATGAACAAATAATGTTATTTTTTTAATGAAAATTTCAATTTTTATATTCAATGTTGAAAAAAATTTAATTTTTTTTTTCAATAATTTAATTAAAATAAAAAAAATATTTTTTAAAAATTGCACTTACAATTTTTCATATTTTTTACAAATACATTTTTATTTTTAGTTTTTTGTAATAATTTTTTTATTAAAAAAATAATATTGTTTTTCAAGCTAGACTGTTTTTCAAAAATTTTCTTCTCTTTGAGGATCTTTTTTCTAATTTTTAATATCAATTTAAAAAAAAAAATTTTTATGAAAATTATTTTTATTCAGAATAATTTTTTTTTTTTGAAATTATAATAATAACAACAATAATTATTATTATTATAATTATAAATAACAGAAAAATAATTATTGAGTTATTTACAAAAAAACTGATATTTTTTATTTCAATTATTTTTTTTTTTAACAACAAATTAAAAAATTTATCGATTTTTCTCATTTTTTTGGATAAAATCTTAAAGTTTATTTTTTTTATTTCCAAAATTTGACCCAAAATAAAAATTTCATTATAAATATAAAAAAATTGAATTTTTTAAATAAGAATTTTAAAAAATTTTTTAAATAATTTAAATTAAAAAAAAATTTTTTTGTTAGAAATTACATTTTTAAATATTTATAGAAAAATAATTTTAGGGAATTTTTTTTCATTTTTTTATAATTAAAAAAATAATTTATCATTCCAGTATGAAGAGTCTGACTCCGGAGAATCATGTAACGAATCCCCGTCGACGTCAAAGAAATTATGTTCGATTGAGGTAAGACAATTATTTAAAAATAATTTATATTTAATAATAAATTCTATAAATTTTTTTTATTTTTTTTTTTTTTACAGGACCAAAAGCGCGCACATCACAATCTGCTAGAAAGGAAGCGCCGAGACGGAATAAAATTTCATTTCGAAATACTACAGGACACAGTCAATCAATTGGACGTAGAAACCAATCCAGCAAAGAGCAGGATGAAGATTTTAAAAAAAACCGTTGACTATATCAACAGGACAGAGGAACACATCTTCTCAATCCAAAAGGACATACTGGCCATCAAGCGAGAGAACCGTTTTCTAGAGGGACAATGTAAGCTTTTAATAATTTTTAATTTGCTTAAAAAATATTTTTAATATTTATTTTTTTCGCAGTGAAGAGATTTGGAGTTGAAAATTTCGATTCGAGCGACGAGGAGTCATCAGAGGCATCTGAATCGACAGAGTCAACAGAGTCACCCAAGACATCAGAGTCCGATGAAGTAAGCCAAGAATTTAATTTGTAGAAAAATAAAAATTCTTCAATTTGTAAATATGTAAATTTTATCAATATATTTAATAGTTAAGAATAATTATTAATAATGACTACAAATGTAAATTTAGGAAAATAAAATAAAGAAAAAAATTTTTAGTTAAAATTAATTTCTCTTTCTTAATAATAATTTATTTTTTAAGGCTTATTATTCAAAATTTTATTTAAATAATTTATGTATTTAGTTATTACATCAATTTAACGTTAAAAAAAAATTTAGTTTTAAAAATGACCGCTAGGCGGCGCAATGGCGCTTTTATTCTCGCTTGCAGAAACTTTTAACCAAGTTTTTTATTATATTTTTTAATCTTATTAGTCATACTAACACTGAGTGATAAATAAATTTAGCTACTAATTTAAATAGAATTAAAATTTATTGACTGACCAAAAAAAAAAATCGGCAGCAAAAATACGATCGTAAGAATGACAAATAAAATAATTAACGTGCGCGTCACCGTTGGTTGATTTTCTTGAGGACGAGGGTCTGTACTATCACTCCTGTTATAAACAACAAATACATCAGATGGGTAAAAAGGGGCCATGTAAGTTCTGTCCAAGAGGAAGCGGAGGAGACGCAGATGTCGGAATAAAATAACAAATTCCGTTCGAAAACTCACTCGAGCGATACCACCGCATAAGTGGACATCCCAACTCACTTATGTGCCCTCTTTATTCTTTCTGCTGTGCATTTCACTACTAAAAACTTATTACTTGCACTTAAACTTACACTTAAAGACACTCAATAATTCCCACCAAGTACGCCTTTGCTTTAACCCGCCGAATCTCAGGAACCATATGTCCAAAATCGGTCGATAGGGTGCTCTAGGAATCGCCAAAAGTCCCAGCTGTAGAATGCGACCCACAAAAATCCGAAATTTTGATTACTTTGTTGTTTAAAAATTTTTAAAGTCAAAAAAGTCACTTTTTTTTAAGCTTGACAATTTTAAATCCGTAAAGGATGACTTTGGGGATCGATATCTCGGAATCTATTGGTCGGAAGTGGAAATGATATGAACAAAAATTGACCCTTGGAATTCTAGCTTTCCAATGAGCCCTCAAACGACCTTTTATGTTGACCATGTCAAAAGTTACGCCCATTTTTTAATCCGAAAATTGGAAATGACCTTGAAAATTTTTGGTCTGCAGTAGCGGAGTTCAAATTGCGATATCTCGGAAACTACTTGTCGGAAGTGAAAGGTCCAAAGAGATAAGTTGTAGAGCAAGGTCTGAACTCCACAAAAAACCTTGATTCGAAGCTTTATCTTAATTTGCGTCCTGTCGGGGAATTTTTAAAGTTTTAACAGCGAAAAAGGAAGAAGAGCAATTAATCCGCGGCTTAATATCTGGAAACCCGCGGATTGGACGATGTGTAGTGACTCTGGTAACTGGATCGCTCAGATCGATTCTATTGGCCGGACAATATACAATCCCATTCTCTTATGAACCACTTCCCTCTCTTTTGCTCTGTTTACTCTGTTTGCTCTGTTTGCTCTTCTCTTTGCTCGCGCTGTTACCGCGAGGTCATGTCACTACACAATTACTCTTCTCACCACCTACCTGTCTTTGGTAATTAATTATGATAATAAATTTATTGAATAATTAATTTTAATTTTGTTCCTCTCTTTTCAAATTTTTGAATTAAAATTGCGATAAATTTAAAATTATTGATTTTAGAAAAAAAAATTTTTTTACGAAAATTGTAGCTTAATTTTAACAAAAAAATCATTGTTTTTATTGTTTGAGAAGTTATGAACATTTTTATACTCCAAAAATTAAAATTTTCGTAAAGTTTCACTTTGCGAGTCGATAACTCGAAAACTATCGATCTTAGACAAAAAAGTTTCAAGCAAAAAATGTTTCTCAAAGTCTTAACTTTAATTTATGTTTCCATGTGTGAGTCATTATTTTGATTATTTTAGAAGTTATGGTCATTTTTATACTCCTAAAATTGGAAATGTCAAAATTTGACATATTCCGCAAAAGTTCATTTTGCTGATCAATATCTCAAAAACTATCGAGCTTAGAAAAAAAATTTTCGAACAAAAGTTGTAGCTTTAGGTCTCAGCTTCAAAACAAGCCCTTGAACGATCAATTATTTTCATTGGTTAAAAAGTTACAGCCACTTTTATGTCCCAAAAATTAAAAATTGTATTTTGCAAAAAAAATCCGCAAGAGGTGACTTTGAGCTTCGATATCTCCAAAACTATCAGTCGGATCACAAATATTGTCTGAACAAAAATTGTAGCCTTGAATTCAATCTTTCAATCAAACTATAGCAGGATTTTTTACCTCAATTATTTTGAAAGTTATTTTAAAAAATAAAAATTCTAAAATTCAGAGACTCAAAAAAAGTAAAATTAAAAAAACAAATTTATTGTAAGAAGACTGGTGTTCTATCTTAAGTAACAGAAGGACAATAAAACAAAATAAAGTAACAAACTGTGGCCATTAACCGGTAATTAGAAACAGATGCCACCGAATCTTTTAACATAAAACAGCTTTAATTTATTAAGTACTATTATTTAATACCTCTAAGTTAAAAACTATATATTTTCGGTTATTTATTTCATAACTTTTTATTTATTAAAATTCAGAAAAAATTTTTTTTTCCACTTCGCCCGCCTTAGGTGGGCTCGAATTCAATTATCCGTGATAAAAATCCCATAGGTGGCATTAGGTGTAAAATATCGATAATTAATACCCTTAGTAACGGGCAGTGGTTTTTAATCGACAAGTGCAATTAGTCACGGGTCATATATTTTCGATTTTTTTTAACCCAAGCTGTAAATTTCCGAATTCGTGTTCCTGAAATTGAGCAATAGATCAATGGCGCCCATTGCAAGTTCATTAGAGCTCCCTAAAATTTAATCTCCCTCCCCCCTCCCTCCCTTGCTCCGCGAACTACAAGTAACCCATTACCCGGCGTCTTTGCGCGTAACCTCACCCCCACTTCGACCCATTTCCCCACCCTCTCTGCAGTCCTGACTCGAAATTGCGACATTCCGCGCGAAAACGCCGAAACTATTTGACTCTGTAATTTGTGATTGTAGTTTATTGCGCGGATGGACCTGATGCACGCGTTAACTCTTCTACCCCCTCTCTCCACCCGGAGCTTTGTCTCCCTCTATTTCTATTTGTCGTAACTTCCCTCGCTCTAATTTTCAAGCGTGCTTGTGTTTAATTTCAAAAGAGATTTAAATTGTATTTCGGATTTTTCGAATTATTTTTTTTATTTCATCGTAACTTTTTTACCAATTGAGATAGAAGGCCGTGTGAGGGCTTGTTTTGAAGCTAAGACCTTAAACTACAACTTTTGTTTTTCATATGGCCACTTTCGACCAATAGTTTTCAAGATATCGAAGCTTAAAGTCACTTCTTTTGGATTTTAAGGTCATTACTTGCATTTTTAATTTTCGGATTAAAAAATGGCCATAACTTTTGAACTAATCAGAATAATCATTCTTTCAAGGACTTATTGGAAAGCTAATACCCTAAGCTACAACTTTTATTTAAAAACTTTTCCTCTAATGTCAATATTTTCCAAAATAAAAATTATCAAAGTCACCTCTTGCGGATCTGAAGGTCATGACTAGCTTTTTCAATTTTCGGGGTACTATAATGGCTGTAACTTTTGAACTAAGTGAGATAATTACTCGTGCTTGGGCTTGATTTGAAGCTAAGATCTTAAGCTACAACTTTTGGTTGAAACTTTTTTGTCTAAAGTCGATATTTTTGAAAATATTGAAGTTTAAAAGAAAAAATGAGAGAGAAAAAAAACAAAAAGCATAAAACCAACTTACCTTGAGCTTCTAAAATATGAGTTATAGTTTTATCACTTACAAACTCCCTTAAAACGTACTAATAGACTTTTGTTGTATGTTGGGGGCGTTGGGGTAAAACAGCGAAGACAGGGTGTTTTAAAAGGGGTAACCCGATGGATACAAGAACATAAACATAAATTATCAGCTGGTAATTACCATAATACTTAGTCGGTTGGTTGGTACTTTTCCTTAGCTTTCTGAGGACCGAGGATGTAAGAGGGTTTTCTGATGTGAGGGGGCTCCACGTGCAATGAAGGTCGCGGGACAATGGAATACTACCCACTTTATAATTGTTATATACATTCCATTAGCTTAATTGCTGAATTAAGACCCGGACTAAGAATTTCACCTTAAAACTCTGTCCATCCTGCCTAATAATAACCGCCTTTATTTCCCTGCTCTTGTACAGACTTACACACTTTCTATTTATTGCTTCTGTAATCATGGGTTTCTCAAAGTACCTTTTTTTCTTCTAAAAAAGGTCTCAAGAGACTCATTATTTCCAAATTTACCAAAATTTTGGGTTTTGAACTTCGATATTTTCAAAAATTTCGATTTTAGACAAAAAAATTTCCAACAAAAATTTTAGCTCAAGACCTTAGCTTCAAATTATGTCCTTGAAAAAAATTCATTATCTCGCTTAGTTCAAAAGTTACAGCCATTACAGTACCCCAAAAATTGGAAATACAAATTATGTCTTTTCCGCAAAGGCTAACTTTGACAATGGATATCTCAGAAACTATCGACTTTAGAAAAAAAAGTTTTGTACAAAAATTGTAGCTTAGGGTCTTAGCTTTCCAATGAGTCCTCAAACTTGAAATTATTTTGATTATTTCAAAAGTTATAGCCATTTTTTAATCCGAAAATTGAAAAAAGAAAGTAATGACCTTGAGATCCGCAAGAAATGACTTTGAATTCTGATAACTCGAAAACTGTCGGTCGGATCATCACTTAACATAAATAAAAGTTGTAGCCTAGAGTCCGAAGTACAAAATAAGCCCTCAAATGATTCTCTATCTCTAATAGCGTAAAAGTTACAGGCCCTTAAATAAATTTTCCAATTCCACCCTGTATCTTAATCTCGATAACTAAAGTTATAAATTTTTAAAAGCTCCGAAATATTTTCTCTCCATAATTCACCCGGACATTTTAATTTACACGATACATTAGCTTGTAAAAATTTTCAATCAGTTAAATGCTTGATATTTATATTTCCGTATCCGTAAACAAAATAAATAAAATTACCGTTGGGTAGAAAATAGGGTGGGGGAGGGGGAGAGGCTTGAGGAGCTGGGGCGAGATAAGTCTTAAGTAAGTGAGGGGAAAAATAATAAAATGAAATAGTAAAATAGTGGAAAGTGGTAGTTAAAAGTTACAAGACGATTCGTTGAGTAATCCCAGAGCGTTTGTAGAGCCTCGGAAATGGGAATCGTGAACGGTGTGATAATTGTCGTGCAGTTGTCGTAATGACAATTTTCATCGTCGTGTCACATCAACAGCTAAGATGACTTAGACAGAGACAGAGAAAATGGGGAGGGGAGGGGGTTAACGCGACTATGATGGAGACGAGGATTCAGATCAAGATGCAGACGATTCTGACGATCTGCTAACGGGAGAGAGCGTTTAAGGGTGACGGTAATTACCCCATTGCATCGCCTGAGTCTTCGGAGATGCAGATTGCGTTAGTGTCATTCAATAAACGAGGTTTGGCATTTTGTTTAAATCAAAATTCTCATTTTTGAGTGTTTAAATGGTCATAACTTTTGAGCCAATCAAAAAAAAGAATTTTTGGAAGAATTTTCTTGAAGCCAGAAGTATTTTCTACAACTTTTGTTTCAATGACTTTATGATCCGACCAATAGTTTTCGAGATATCGAAGGTCAAAATCGGCTCTTGCGGATCTCAAGGTTATTACTTGCTTTTTCAATTTTCGGATTAAAAAATAGCCATAACTTTTGAACTAATCAGAATAATTTCAAGTTTGAGAACTCGTTGTAAAGCTAATACCTTAAGCTACCACTTTTGTTCAAGAAATTTTCCTCTAATATCATTATTTTCCAAGATAAAAATTATCAAAGTCAACTCTTGCGGAAAATGCAAAATTTGGATTTCCAATTTTCGGATTGAAAAATGGCCATAACTTCTGAACTAATCAAAATAATTGATCGTTTAAAGACTCATTGGAAAGCTGAAAGCTCAAGTTACAATTTTCATTGGCATTTTACCAACTTCCGGTCAATAACTTCCAAGATATCATCAAAATAATTTCTTATTTACGGAAAAATCCAATTTATTCTTTGAAATAATTCTTTGAAGCAAATATACGGAGTAATAAATATAACGTCATATTGTGTGATGTATTTTAAACAAAATACTTAAAACCTACAATAAATATAACCGCGAATCTTCAAATTTATTGATGCTAATTTTCTGTCATCCTATTTCTCACTAGTCTACACTAGGCGAGTGCTTTTGCGAAGCGGAAAGCTTCTTACAAAAAAATAAAAAATAAAAATTTACATTGTCAACTATCTAGAGTTGCATGCATCTAATTCACCACATCTCTGTAGCGAGAAATATTTCAGAAATGTTGAAATACTGTTCTGCGAAATAAAACCCGGCGTCGTTTCTTGGTGAGACCGAGCTTTGTAGAAAAGAATTGCTGAGAAGGGATTAAGCTTATGGAAAAGCTTTGCAGTAACCGACAATGTGAGGAGAGGATGAGAACGCCGGTAAGTACATGTGTCTTTGTATTTTCAACAGGATTTTGGTTTCATTTTTTACCTTTTTTCGGTTTCTTTAATCGACGCTAGCTGCTAAGTAAAGTAAATTTCAGGCATGAATATTCTATCGGGTAGAGAACACTTCAAAAATTGAAAAAGCAAGTTATGACTTTCAGATCTGCAAGAGTTGACTTTGACAATGGATATCTCAGAAACTATCGACTTTAGAAAAAAAAGTTTTATACAAAAATTGTAGCTTAGGGTCTTAGCTTTCCAACGACTCCTTAAACTCCAAATTATCTTGATTAGTTCAAAAGTTATGGGTATTTTTTAATCCGAAAATTGGAAATCCAAATTTTGCATTTTCCGCAAGAGTTGACTTTGATAATTTTTATTTCGGAAAATATTGATATTAGAGGAAAATTTCCTAAACAAAAGTTGTAGCTTAAGGTATTAGCTTTCCAATGAGACCTCAAACTTGAAATTATTTTGATTAGTTAAAAAATTATGGCCATTTTTCAATCCGAAAATCGAAAATTGGTATTTTCCTACATTTTCAGTAAGAACTAACTTTGATAATTAATATCTCGGAACCTGTCGGCCGGAAGTGAATACAACCAAAACAAAAATTGTAGCTTTGGGCCTCAGCTTCAAAATGAGCCCTTAAACGGTCAATTATTCTCATTAGTTCAAAAGTTACATGCTTTTAAAAAATACATACTAAAATTTGAGTTTTTTTCAGAAATTGAAGTTAGTTCTAAAACTTCGATATCTCGAAATTTACTTGTCGGAAGTATGTATCACTTAAAGAAAAGTTGAAGCTAAAGTTCGGAGGCTTAAATTGAGCCCTTGCAGGAGCTTCTACCTCAATTAGATCAAAAGTTATGATCTTTGAAAGTTTAAGACTCGGAAATAAAAATAGATGGGTAAGCCTGAGATTAATTAATAAGTAATAGTATAGGGACAAGTATTGTCAGCGTTAAATTAACAGGTGCCTTGGAAACTCGATAATCGTTAGAGGCGTTAAACACTACCAGTCTCTTAACTTATAGATGGATAGTACGATATATAAGAGGGAGGAAAGTGGTAAGAGATGCTTTTGGATAAACTTTGACTAAATGCTTGTGCTTCTCGGTTCCTTAACCACCCATTAATCAATATATTACCTAGTCATTATGTCCTTTGTTTATCGGCGACTAACTACCGTTAATTGATTTTCTTCCTCCATTTAAACTTGTCAACGCTTCAATATCTAAAGATTAACAACTTTCAAAGACATTCTTTTTTCTTGATCAATTTTCGGATTAAAAAATTTCCATAACTTTTGAACTGATAAGAATAATTTATCTTTTAAGGACTCATTGGAAAGCTAATACCTCAAGCTACAATTTTTGTATCAAACAATTTTTTCTAAAATTAATAAATACTAAGATATCAATCATCAAAGTGACCTCTTACGGATTCTTTAAAACTTGCATTTCCAATTTTTGGATTAAAAAATAGCCATAACTTTTGAACTAATGAAAATAATTTCATGTTTAAGGACTCATTGGAAAGCTAATACCTTAAGCTACAACTTTTGTCTGAGAATTTTTCCTCTAATGTCAATATTTTCCAAAATAAAAATTCTCAAAATGACCTCTTGCGGGAAATGCAAAATTTGGATTTCCAATTTTCGAAGTGAAAAACGGCAATAACTTTTGAACTAATTGGAATAATGAATCGTTTGAGGACTCATTGTAAAGCTTAAGCCTCAAGCTACAATTTTTGTACCAAACTTTTTTTTTTAAGCTCGATAGTTTTTGAGATATCAAGCTCTGAACACTCAACCAAAAAATTTCCAATTTGAAAAAATGTAAATATTAAGGAAGAACAATATCTAAGACATATTAAATAAGATTGTTGAGGAGCGGCAGGGGGTGGAGAGGAGGGGGGAGGGAGCAGAGGACTGGAATTATCACTCAGTAGGAGAATGCGGATAATATTATAACCGAGTGTCTGGCAGCGGCATTAAATGCAAATGAAATATTGCTAAATTCAGAGCAATTATGTGTATTATTAAATAATTTTATAAATGCCGTTCATTTCGTCGTATTTAATTACATTTAAATTTAAAGAACCCAGATAATAAATTACAAGATATATATTTCTTATTTAGCGGTTACATTATTGCGAGCTAATGACAGTGCAAGAATGGGCAATAATAAAATATGGGGTAACAATTGTTATTTCACAAAAAAAAAAAAAAAAAAAATACAAAACTAAAATGGTAAATCCTTTTAAATTTAAATAGACATTTTTATCAACCGCTCACGATATTTCTATAGATATTTCTAAAGACCGAGTGCACTTTTGTATTAAGATTGCTCCACGTGCAAATGCGGTTCTTAATTGTGCAATTTAAAGAGCTATTTATAATTTGTAACTGCTATTACACTTAAATTACCAATTTATTCTTTCGCTTCTTTGTTTTACTTAATATCCCCATTTTCGCAAGAATTTACTTTAATAATCAATATCTCGAAAAATATTCATGTTAAAAAAAAATTTTTCCTACAAAAGTTGTAGCTTAGAGTCTTAACTTTAAACTAAGTCCTTAGGCGTGATTCATTATTTTCATTATTTTAGAAGTTATGACCATTTTTGTACTTCAAAAATTGGAAATGTCAAAATTTGACATTTTCCGCAAAAGTTCACTTTGTTGATCGATATCTCGGAAACTATCGACTTTAGAAAATAAAGTTTCATTCAAAATTTGTAGCTTAGGGTCTTAGCTTCCAAATAAGTCCTTAAACGAACAATTATTTCAATTATTTCAGAAATTATGACCATTTTAGTATTTTGAAAATTAAAAATGCAAGTAATTACCTTGAAATCCGCAAGAAGTGACTTTAAGCTTCGATATCTTGGGATCTATCCATCAAAATTGAACGAACTGTACTCGAAAATTGTAGCCCGAGATCTTATCTTTAAAAAGAGCCCTCTTACGACAAAAAATTCTGGCTATCTCTAGAGTTATAATTTTAAAAAGATAAAACCTAAGAAATAGTCTGTAAATCGAAAAAAAAAGACTTTGATCCGCACTTGTAAGTAGCGAGTACCAAGTGTGCCAACTATGCTTCCATCTGAAGATGCACACTCGGGCAGTACATACTCGACCAATGCGACGTGCTCAAACTCAAACTTTTCATTCTTCATTTTTATCTTCTTCTTCTTGCACTTCTGCTGTTATAGTATCAGATAGCACAAGAACTTTTCTATTTTTTCTTATCTACTCCCTCTGTCCACCCTCTTTCTCTTTCAGCGTCTCCTCATCTCTAACTTCAATTAGACTGGATTTTTTTCATCATTACTCATTCCGTCTGTCGTGTTACCTCAGGCGCTATTTTTATTTTTTTAAATATCGGCTTACAAATGGCTGTAACTTTTAAACTAATTTAAATAATCGATCGTTCAAAGACTTATTTAAAAGATCAGATTTCAGGCTATAAATTTTGTTAACAACACTTGATAATCCGACCAATAGTTTTCGAGATATCCGAGTTCAAAGTCATCTCAAGGTTATTACTTGCTTTTTCAATTTTCGGATTGAAAAATGGCCATAATTTTTGAACTAATTAAAATAATTTCAAGTTTGAGAACTCATTGGAAAGCTAATACTTTAAGCTACAACTTTTGTTTAAAACTTTTTCTTCTAATGTCAATATTTTCCAAAATAAAAATTATCAAAGTCACCTCTTGCGGATCTGAAAGTCATAACTTGCTTTTTCAATTTTCGGAGTACTATAATGGCTGTAACTTTTGAACTAAGTGAGATAATTACTTGTGCTTGGGCTCGATTTGAAGCTAAGATCTTAAGCTACAACTTTTGATTGAAACTTTTTTTTTTAAAGCCGATAGCTTAAGAGATATCGAAGGTCAAAGTTAAAAAACCAAAAAAATTCCAGAAATTTTTGTTTTTTTCAAGTTTTTTTATTAAAAAAGCTTTGAAAATGAATAATGACAGTCAAACAAGCGTTTTCCCGCCAAATATTAGCCTGCCGGAGGTCAACGAGTCGACAATTAGCGATTCCTTAACAATTACAGGAAGCCTGGCGTCTAAAGAGCATATATTTGCCGGGAAAACAGTCTTTTGTATCAAAAAAAGTAAAAAAGCAAGCCGCCAAACAAAGCGAGGCTATTATACATATTTTTTGATCCCTAATTGCGCGGCAATAGCCCGGTAAACACGTAATCTTTTAGTTGTTTCCGGTAATAATACCCGGGCAGAGGCTAATGAAGAACAAACTAACCCTAGTGCCCGGTTGATTAAAACCCGGATTTATTCTTACCGTCTTGAGTCAAGTCTGGATTCACGTTCTTGGTAGAAAGAGTGGGGGGGAGTGATTTTTTTGTTGAGGTGTCACATGTAGAGTGCTCGGTTGTTAACAAGCTTTGTCAGTATTGTCTAGTTATTTTATTGTTGGGCTCATGTTCATGCTTAAAAGGAATCCAAAAATGGGACAAGTATTTTTGAGGATATGACTAACCTGGGGCAAGATGACGTGGGGTTGATGATTCTCGAGTGCCCACTAGTAACTGTGTGTGACAATAGACTAATGCTAATGAGACTTTTTTAGACAGTGACAATTTTTTTTTCTTTTTATTTTTATTATTAAAAACTTTTAGTAATTCTACAAATTTCAATTTTTGGATTTTTTAATTTAGTTCTTGCGTTTTGCCACTAGGTGGCGCATGGTTGAGAAATATTCTCGTTACCAGAGAGTTCATTAGAAGCTCATAAATTCTAAATTCTTAATAAAATAACAATTTAAAATGTTTAGTACCAAAATTTACCGATAGGCGGCGCATTGTAGCTGAAAATTCTCGCTGCAAGACAGTTGTTTCGAATGTTTTAAGTTTCAACGAACTAAGCTACATGATATTTCACTTTTTGATCACTTTAGGCGTATTTTAAGGTAAGTTTTTCACCACATTATAATTTTTTTGAGATTTAGTCTCAATAAAAAATTCAGCGGATTTAAAATTAATTTTTTTAGAAAGTATAAATTATTGTATGCCAGACAATCTATTAAGACAGTTTTTAAAATTAGTACCAAAAATTACCAACAGGTGGTGCATGCCCGTCGGAAATTCTCGCTGCAAGAGACTTTTAAATTCACACATTTTTCTTGTACGAAAATTTTAAAACATTTTTTTTTTACAAATTTAGTTAAAATAAAACATAAAAATTCTTATAATTTCCATCTTTATCTATTAATATTAAATTCCACGAACTTTCCATTGTAATGCCTGAACTTCCGACCTGTCATTTTCCTTTTATCGATCGTGAAACTTTTTCCATGATTGTTAAACTCCATCGGACAATATGGACTCCGTCCAAGTTGGTATCAGCGATGAGTTATAAATAAATAAATAAATAAATAAATAAATAATGACAGCAAAACCAAAAAAAGCGGACAAAAAAAAAGAAGTCAATAGCAAATGAGCGAGGGTAAAATATAAGAGGTAACAAGTGTAGAATCTTAAGTAGAGTTTGAGCAATAGGGTGCAGCGAAACTAATGAGACATTGCTAAAGGGCATACGCGTAAGGACTTCACCTGAGACTATGACCCAGTCTGAGAGTAAAAGAGAACAAGTGAGCGGAGGTGGAGGGGGCGGAGGGGGTAAAGGAGAAGAGGAGCCAGATAAGAGGAAGCACAATTAAAACTGACGCTCCTAATGGCAAGTCAAACGCGACGACGCTCTAGTGGATTCACTTGACTTTCCAATGAAGCGATTGTTTCATATTCTACGTGACTTTCCTCCCCCCTGGCCTCCCACCCCGCATGTGTGCGTCTAACTCTTGGATTTAAGCTCTAGGGGCTGGCTGCCCTGGGGGTGGGGGCTCCTGAGTATTCGAGGGCTGATCCTGTCTGTCACGAGCAGACGGAGAGACTTTTTGTATCTAGTCATTGTCATTCATTAGAAACTTTCTTTTTTTTTTTAAGAATTGTGGGGGCGGCAGGGGAGGGGGGTGAAATGGGTGAAAAGGGGTGAGTCTTGTAGGAAATTCTACGGCCTTTCCAATGAGCCCAAGGACGACAGCTTTGTACCTCAAAGCTGTCGAAATAATGAGAACTGAAAAAACCGCGAAAAAATATTATTATTATTTTTTATTTTAACTTGGGAAGTTTTGGTCAGATCAAAAAATTGTTTAGACAAAATTTGTAGAGAATTAGATGAGCTTCAAAATGAGCCCAATAATGAAAGAATCGGATGTGAGGTCTTTGAGATATAGCTACTTGAAAAAAAGCGCGGGAAACCGCGACCTATACATATATATTTCCATTTTTTATTTTTTAACTTGGTAAGTTTTGGTCAGATCACAAAAGTTTTGAGACAAAAGTTGTAGGGAATTGAATAAGCTTTGAAATAAGCACAATTATGAAGGAATCGGATGTAAGGTCTTCGAGATATAGCTACTTGAAAAAAAGCGCGGGAAAACGGCGAAGAACCGCGGATTAGATAATTAGTATTTTAATTAATTTTTAACTCGGAAAGTTTTGGGCGGATCGAAAAAGTTTTGGGACAAAAGTTGTAGGAAATTTAACGGGCTTTATGATAGAGTTATCATAAGTGGAGTTATATTGAAAATTCTAGGAGATATAGGCAAAATACGAAAAAGCGAAAAACCGCGAATTGAAAAATGGTAACTTTTTAATGGAATTTAATTTATTTTCATAATAATATTAATTAATACAGAATAAGTAAATAGTGGGAAGATAAATAAAGGGGTTGGGAGGAAAATAGAGGGGGAAGAAAGTTGAATGCACATGAGATGGCTCCAGGCGGAGCTTGATTATTTTCCGCTTCATTCAGGTACAGGTCTAGGAGGACGCATACCGAGATTGAGGATGGAGGCAAGGGGTTCAATTGGAAACAGCAATCACAGCTCGCCTCTATTTTCTTCTCGTAAAAGCAAACTCCAATAATAAGCTTTCTCCTATATTGCCTCTTCAACTTTTCCACCCTCATCCCTTCTACCACTTCTTGTCTTCTCTCCACGGCACATGTCCTTGATGTCTTCGTATGAATACATCTGAAATTAGATATTGATTTTCAAAATTATTACTTATGTTTTTTTTACATTTTTCAACTATTACTCCAAAATTTCACGATTGTTTTTATTATTGCTCATAACTCGTGTCCTAATTGTCCAATCAAAAAATGTTTTAGACAAAAGTTGTAGCAAATTTCACGACCTTTCGAACGAATATAAACATCGTATAGTTATCTTAAAAATTCAGGGAGATATTTGTAAAAAACTAATCCGCGAAAAACCGCGAATTCAAATTTTTGTTTTTTAGTTCTTCTAGTGATAATTCGTGACCTTTTGGTCCAATTAAAAAATTTTTGGGACAAAAGTTGTAGCAAATTTTATGAGCTTTAAATTGAATATGAACATGATAGGGTTATCTTCAAAATTTAAGGAGATATGGGAGAAAAAGTAACCCGCGGAAATCCGCGAAAAACCGCGAATGAAAAAAGGTATTTTTCAACTGCTTCGCATTTGTGCCCTAATTGTCGTATTAAAAAATGTTTGGAATAAAAGTTGTAGTAAATTTAATAACCTTTCTAATTAATATTAATATGATGTACTTATTTTCAAAATTAGGGGGTATTATGGGCCAAAAACCAAACGGGGAATAAAAAATTGAGATTTTTTGTAACAAAGATTGTCAAAATTGGAAAAGTTTATCGCTTGCAACCCTTGGCAATCGAGAGCAGTAACGAGTTGGTGGACAGTATCGTCCGAGGGCGAGTAAATGTTCATTAACCTGAAGCAATCCCATAAAAATAACAACAACGATAACTATTTGTCCGCATTTAAATACTCTGTTCTTCATCCAGTCCCGTTAATGCACAATTATTTGTCTCGGTAGCGCAGCTTCGTATCGCCCTAACCAATTGGCGTCCGAACAGAGCATTAAATTACACATTAACGTTAACGCGGGCTAAACAATTTCCCAGTCGATAAATTTTTATAGAACCGTGTGTGCACGTGTGTGAATGCAGTTAACTAGTGCCCTAATAGAGCCCAGAATCCGGGACAGAAAGGGCTGCAGTAAAGAACCTGCCGGGTGTGATGTCGCTATTGGAATGGGTTTTAACTCGACACCCTTCCATACCCTCCCTCTCTCCCTTCCTCTGGGCGCAACTTTGCTCTGGACCGCATTCTCCGGTGGATTACAACCGCTGAAACGGAATTTAATCGATGTATTTATGTGTCGTTTTACCAATTCTCGCTCCTGTAATTGCTGCCACGGGGACACACTATTTGTTGGCTTTTAATTGATTTTTGAGAGACCCGGGAAATTTATTTTCCTGGTCGTTATGCCAGAACCTTTCTAGGAACTTTGTGAATTTTGAGACTTTACAAAATTATGGTCAAAAAGCGAGAATTCAATTTCTCGCTTCATTTTTGGTGATATTGCCCCTAATTTTAGGAATAAACTATTTAATTTTTTTAAAAAAATTAAATAGAGCTCAAAAATTAATTATTTTGTTAATTACTATTTTAAACAATAAAATCGTGATTTTAATAATCATTACTAGGCGCGCAGTAGCCTGTCAGATTCGGCCCTTACTTACCGAAGTATTAGACCGGGTTCGAGTCCGGCGTACACCAATTTATGTTTTCAATATTTAAGTGTATTATTTTGCTCACTCTAAAAAATAAATAAATAATAACTTTGTAATATTTATCATTTAAATTTTACAATTCATTATTTACATGGAAGAAAATACTATTTTAAACAGTAATATTCGCTACATAAATGTCAAAAATGTAAAAAAAAATAATAATTAAGAATTTTGACTTTGATATTTATCATTTCGTACCTAAAAAATTAAACGCAACGCTAAAAATAAAACTATAATTATTGACTTGCTTGGACGGGTAAAATATATATTTTAAGAGTAGAAAAAATTTTTTTTCTTAGTTTTTTTTTTTTGCGACAAAATTAATTTGTTATTGCAACAAAATTTTTGTTTTTATGCGTGTATTAATATTATTTATTTATTTTTTTTGTAACAGTCTTATTTATATTACCGCATTTGTGTAAATATATTTAAACATAATTATTCTGTAATATAAAAACAATATATATTTTTATTAAAAAAATATTAACTCCATATAAAAAAAATATATTGTGGATGATAAAATTGGTAATTTTATTTTTTTTACCGATAAAATTTGGTATAAATAATCACTTTATCCAATTAAAAAAAAAAATTGTCTTTCTGTCTTGAGTAATTGTAATAAGTTAGAATATTAAAACTTTCCTAAAATTCTACCAATTGTTTTATTTTTTTTTTTCAATTTAATAAAAAAAAAGATGTTTAAATTATTGTTAATCGCTTTAATTCTTGCATTTGTGGCTGTTGTCATAGCAACTGACGATGACAATTGGTGCACTACAGAAGGGGGAGATGTAAGTATCATCACGAATTAATTTTTCTATTAAAATAAATTTTATATTAATTATTGATTAATTAAATTCATTAAAACTATCCTATTAATTGTGATTTATTTATACAGTGTTCGCCGTACAATCCATGCTGTAGGCCGTTAACGTGCAAAGGACAAGACGGTTTAAAAAAATGCTTGAAATAGTAACGGTTGTAAAAATAATCAAATTGTAAAAAAATAATCTTGTTTTAATAAAGAAAATTAATTTCTTAAATTTTTTCCGGGGTTTAAAATTTCACCCGTATTTTCCAAAAAATTTTTTTATTATTAATTATGATAAAGTTCATGAAATTTGCTACAATTTTTGTTTAAAAAATTTTTTTGTAAGAAAATTAGGTTAAAAGTTAGTGAAAAAAAAGCTATTTTTCTAATTCGCGGTTTGCTTTTTTGCTTATATCTTCTCAAATTTTCAAGATAACCCTATGATCTTTATATTCATTTGAAAGGTGATAAAATTTGCTACAACTTTTGTTTGAAACATTTTTTAATCAAGTAATTAGGTGATGAGTTATGACAAGTATAACAAGTTGAAAGAAAATTTAATTTTTTTTAATTCTCGGTTTTTCGCGGTTTTCTTTTTTGTAAAAATTTTCCTAAATTTGAGGAAGAATATCATGATGTTGGTATTCATTTGAAAGCTTATAAAATTTGCAACAATTTTTATTTGAAGCATTTTTTGATCAGACTTTATGGTATGACTTTATGACCGAAAATATGTAAGGAGTAATTAAGAAATGAAGTTTGTAAGAGAAAATTAATGCGAGGGTGTAAGTGAGTAAATAAATGTATAAATTTCGAAAAGGTAAATTTAAGTGACTTGAGTGTGTATTGAATTGTAATTAGACGCGAAACGAGTTGTCACATCTGACACATGAGTAATTAGATTTAGTGGATTAACTACTGTCAGATAATATTGAGCAGTGTGTAAATGACGTCGATTGATTTAATTCCTTGAAATTTAACTGGTGGTATTTTATCGTCAGAGTCTGAGGTTGGCATTCACAATTCGACATTTGGGATTCGGTTGTTGGCATTTGGCATTCGTAGAGAAACTTTGGATAGATGGATAGATACATAGCGAGTCGATATAACGTGAAATGACATGTCTAATAGCGAGTTTGGTTGGATAGATATAGAATATTTCCGAGGGTGAGAACAAGACAGAGAGTGAAAACAAGACCAAGACCAGGATAGACTAAGTGTCTGAGACTGGTGAGACTAGTGAGAGTGAGCAAGTGAGAGTTTTAGTGAGAGTAAGAGTGAGAATTTCCACCAAGTTGACGATACGGACTAAACTACTTGTTAAGTCCTCAAGATTCACTTGCTCCTCAAGGGGCAACTACCACCGGAAGTCGACCGGTTATGACCCTGTTGATTGCCACCTCATCACAACAAGCTTATGTTTGGTTAGCTTTAAGTGGATTTTCTATCATTTATGTTAAATAATTTGATTTTTTTATTTAAAAAATCATTATTATAACAATAATAATAAGAATAATAATATAAGCTTAGAAAAAAAATTTCTGCAAGCGAGAAGATAAAGCGCCACTGCGCCACATAGCGGTGACTTTAGAAACTAATTGAAAAAAAAATTCTATAGCTTTTTTTATTAAGTAGTAAGTGAATTGTAAGCAATGTTAATGGATTTTTGAAAATTTTGACAGAAATAATAATAATAATAATAATAATAATAATAATAATAATAGTAATAATAATAATAATTGTAATCTTAAGAAAAATAATATAAGCTTCGAAAAAAAATTCTGCAAGCGAGAAAAAAAGCGCCACGGCGCCACATAGCGGTGACTTTAGAAACTAAATAAAAAAAAAGTTCTATAGCTTTTTTTATTAAGTATTAAGTGAATTGTAAGCAATGTTAATGGATTTTTGAAAATTTTGACAGAAATAATAATAATAATAATAATAATAATAATAATAATAATAGTAATAATAATAATAATTGTAATCTTAAGAAAAATAATATAAGCTTCGAAAAAAAATTCTGCAAGCGAGAAAAAAAGCGCCACGGCGCCACATAGCGGCGACTTTAGAAACTAATAAAAAAAAAAAGTTCTATAGCTTTTTTATTATGTATTAAGTAAATTGTAAGGAATATTGAAGAATTTTTTTAAAATGTTGACAGAATGAAATTACTTTAATTTTTTTGCTGCAAAAGGCAAAACGAAAAAAAAATCTTTCTTTATAATTAATACCTTCCTATCAAAGCAAACGCCAAAAATCCACAAATATAAATATAAATACAAGAATATATCCCCATATATTTATCCTCTGTTCATCAAAAACAACAAAAATCCAAAGATTAACTTGTCGGAAATAAATCTCGTTCCGTTAGATTACCGCGACGCATCAGTCGCATCCGTTGACTCTTGTCGCGTCAGTAAACTTACTTTTTTCTTATTTTTTCCGTCTCTCCTTTCTCCCGATAACTGGAACCAAAAAAAAAAAAAAAAAATTTTTTTTTCAATAAAACTGACGTCAGTTTTTTTATATCGACACTTTGTTTAACTGCTTGATAATTAACGCAACGTTAAAAACCATTTTATTGTGACTTTTATTTACAAATGATAAAAATTCCCGTGAGATATTCGATCGACCACCCCGGCAGTGCTGGCCATCAGGCATCTTTTGGCTAAAGAGTTAAATGCCCTCGCGCTAAGCCATAAAAAATATTTGGCTGTGAAGGAAATGGAAATTAGTCATTGGGTATTCAAGTTTTAGAAACGAATGAGTTAAAAGTTAAGACAAATCTATAAATAAGTTCGATACAAAGAAAAAGAGGCTTAATAATAAAAAAGTAATGAGAAAAATAAAAATTCAAGTCGTTCTGAGCTTCGGCTCGTTCCATTAATCTTGTTTCCCTGTACCGGGGTATTTATATTTTTATTGGGAATAAAAATATAAAGATTATTCTCAGAATAATCGATTTACAAGAATAGAAATGGTGTCTTTAACCTCAACCTCAAATTCTTTAATAAAATAACTTATTTGATTGTTGGACCCGCAATTTTATTGTAATTTAAAATTTTTTAACTATTAATTTTACTTTATAAAAATTAATTTCATAAAAAATTATAAGAAAGTTATTTAAATTTTTGATAATGATTTTTTTTTCTGTTAAAATTTATCAAAAATATATTGCAATTCATTCAATGCATAATTAAAAAGCTACAGAATTTTTTTTTAATTTAGTTTATAAAGTCACCGCCAGGTGGCACAGTGGCGCTTGTTTTTCTCGCTTGCAGAAACTTATATCCAGCGTTTATATTATTTTAACTAACTTTCTCATTTATTTCAACAGAATTTTGACCCTTTTTTTTAAAAAATGGTCAATATTATTAAATTTACATCAATGCTGTTGATTTTATAAAGCCGAGGATAAATGTTTAAGGCTATATTTTTGGGATTTGCTTTGATAGAAATATATTAATTATAAAAAGAGACTTTTTTTTTTCAGATATTTGCCTTCTAGGGCAAAAAAATTAAAATAACAAAGAAAAATTTTTTTCTGTAAATATCTAAAAAAAAATCATTTTATATTGGATCAAACTTACTCTGAACTTCATAACAAAGCTCTGGGAATTTTTTCAAATTTAGTTTTCAAACTCACCACTAGGTGGCGATGTGGCGCTTTTTCTTCTCGCTTGCAGAAACTTATTTCCTGCGTATATATTGTTTTAACTAAATTTTATCATTTATTTCAAATTTTAGTAATCATTTAATTTTATTTTATCGAGAAATAATTTTTAAGCTAAAAAAAAAAAAGTTTTTTTAATCAATTATTTCAGTAGTAATTAATTTAATAAAAAATTTAGTCGATATATCATCGGCAGTGAAAACAATAAATATTATTTATTCCATATTAGACAATAAGAAAAAAATGAAAAATCCGGTGTAAAGCTTTCATCTCGTTCTCGAACGGTAGTTAATAAATCAAAAAAAGTAGCATCAGTATATGGTTATACTTACGAGTATAAGAGTAAAGGCAAAGGCGCAGAGTAGAAAAGTATAAAGAACTTGAAAAACGACTCGCGTTGAGACGATGAAAAATTTTTTGGCATTTCATATCCTAGGCATCCACGCGTATCCACTTTACTTGTACTCGAGTAAACTCCAGTACAGTATTTTTTTGTTTTTTTTTTTTTTTTTTTTTAGGGATTTATGAAAGAGAAAAGACTGACTCAAGGATTTAACACTTTTCCCATTGTCGCCTCCTTTGGCACTACGGAAAATATAAATACTTTATGTCAAATGTTTCTGGATCGAGTCCAGAATATTGTTTCGTCCTAGACAATTTTTTTAACGTAAAAAAAAATAATTGTCTAGTATACATTGTAAGAACAAATTTAAAAGATAATTATTAGTTAATAATAATATTGAAGCTTAAAATCACTTCTTGCAGATTTCAAGGCAATTACTTGCATTTTTAATTTTCGGAAGAAAAAGATAAAATTGAAGAATGAAATGTTTGAGTTTGAGCACGTCGCATTGGTCGAGTATGTACTGCCCGAGTGTGCATCTTCAGATGGAAGCATAGTTGGCACACTTGGTACTCGCTACTTACAAGTGCGGATCAAAGTCTTTTTTTTCGATTTACAGACTATTTCTTAGGGTTTATCTTTTTAAAATTATAACTCTAGAGATAGCCAGAATTTTTTGTCGTAAGAGGGCTCTTTTTAAAGATAAGATCTCGGGCTACAATTTTCGGGTACAGTTCGTTCAATTTTGATGGATAGATCCCAAGATATCGAAGCTTAAAGTCACTTCTTGCGGATTTCAAGGTAATTACTTGCATTTTTAATTTTCAAACTACTAAAATGGTCATAATTTCTGAAATAATTGAAAGAATTGTTCATTTGAGGACTTATTTGAAAGCTAAGACCCTAAGCTATAAATTTTATATGAAACTTTTTTTTCTAAAGTCGATAGTTTCCGAGATATCGATCAACAAAGTGAACTTTTGCGGAAAATGTCAAATTTTGACATTTCCAATTTTTGAAGTACAAAAATGGTCATAACTTCTAAAATAATGAAAATAATGAATCACGCCTAAGGACTTAGTTCAAAGTTAAGACTCTAAGCTACAACTTTTGTAGGAAAAACTTTTTTTTATCACGAATATTTTCCGAGATATTGATTATTAAAGTAAATTCTTGCGGGTCAAAAATTAAAAATATGTGACAAGGAAGACCGAATCGATTTAAGTCGTTTTAACGAATAGTCAAAATCAATTTCTCTTTACTAAAAATATTTTTTCATAATTTATGATCTCTTTTCTAAAAACTTTGTATTACCTAACAAGAATTAAAACGTAACTAATCGTTGTCTTGACTGATTATGGCTCCGACGAATTAATATTAATGCTTCTAACTCTAGTGACATATTTTGAGTGATTTTTTGATTATGTGTTCGTAATTACTCTCCAAATCAAGTACAGTGATTTAAATATTCTAACGACTAGAATAATAAAACACAATCGTAATTTTTTTTTTCAAAATTAGTAAATCTTGACATAGAAAAAATCAGCACTTACGAACAGCACACAGACAAAGCATTCTAACTCACCTTTCTACCTTCGACAAGAAATTATTAATATAATTTGAACAAAGTGTGCAAGAAAACATTTAGCAAAAAAAATTTGATCAATAAATATCTGATTCCATAATTCAATTTTTTGATTTACCGATAAGATATTTAAAATTAAATTTTGACTTTTATTAATTAGTTTTCATAGCAAATTAACTCTTAAAATCTGAATAAATTCTGAGCATGTCAATAGAACTTAACCGAATGGTTAATTGGTACCATTTTTAAAACCCAATTCAGAAAGCTTATTTAAAAGTATTGAAATTGTAGAGAATGTATTTTCGATTACACGCACTTCGACAATAAAATACGGAATTTAAATAAAATTAGGAATTTAAGAGGACCAAAAATACTAAGAAGGAATCACTTCCAGAAGACTCAAATGTTTTTTTATATCAAATCACTGATTTTTTTAATTTTTACAATAATAACATCTCAACGGATTTTAAATAATTGAGTTTAAATTAAATCATCGGTTTGTGATGCTACAAAAGCTTGTCACGCGACTGACTATTCAGTCCTATTATGAACCGACTACTGGAGTCTTTATCAAGAAAACTTTTAAATTTCAAAATTTAACAATTATGTCTAAAATTCCAAAATTATACGGATAATTTAATTAATTCAGAATAAAAAATTATATTTTAAACTTTAATGATCAATCAAAAATTACAGAGATAAAAAAATTTATAAAACACATCAATATTTTCCGTTGGAGGTTATATAAGCATAATTCAAGTCTCTTGCAGCGAGAATTTTTAACGACCATGCGCCACCTATTGGAAATTTTGAGAACTATTTTTTTTTTAATTTATTACAATACTTCATGATTCAAAATGATAGATAAATTAAAAAGTTAAAATAATTAAGAAGAAGAAATTTTAATTTTATTTAATATTTATTATTATGGAGAAGAATTTGTTTTTATTATTTTTCAGAAAAATAATGTTTTTTTAAACTCGATATGATTTTTGATTTTTGACCCTCTGAGATGCAATTCATGTTTCAAGCTGTTAAAAATAAAAGAAGACAAAATTTTTCGGATTTTTTTTTTCCATTAAAAAAATTTTTTTCATCATTTAATTTGAATTATCAGGTTAATGTGAAAAGATAGACTAAAATACTGTAAAAAAAAAAAACAGATTTACAGAAAAATATTATGTGGACATTAAAGTACGTAAAAAAATGTTACGAATTCAACGGCACTACCCAATTTAACGTAATTGATATTGCCTTGGCAAGCATGTCATATCCGGATCAAAAAATAATAATTTTAATGATTTATTATATTTGAAAAATAGATGGTATAAGAATTATCGAATCAAAATCTGTGTTTAGGAGCAGAATGCTCATAAATAAGTAAATACTTCTCAGACCTGTAGCAATTTTGAAACACTGATGAGTAAAAACTAAAATTTAAAAAATTTCAGTTGCTTGACAATTAGAAAAAATAAGAATTTCATTTGTTAAGAAATTACATTTAATAACTATACTTAAATTTCATTTTTATGTGTAATCGGTTAATTCAAATAAATGTTTATCTTCCAAAAAAATTCACGATTCATGTTCCAAACAAACACAAGAATGTCCTAAAAATTTTTTTATGAAATTAACATAATTATCTTGCAGATCAGTCAAAAATATAGTGACATAATTTAAAAAAAAAAAAAGGATTAACTTGATGAGTCACATGAATTATTTTTTGATTAGAACTTATAATATCTGAGTTAAGTTTCTTACAGTGGAAATTTTAAACCACAATTCGCCACCTATCGGAATTTTTTAGAACTAAAAAAATTATTAAATTTAGATAATTGTTCCGATGAACAATTGAATTCTAAAACATTGAAGCATTAAAAATAAACACTTAGATTATTGAAAAT
This sequence comes from Cotesia vestalis, assembly GCA_000956155.1. Taxonomy (NCBI): domain Eukaryota; kingdom Metazoa; phylum Arthropoda; class Insecta; order Hymenoptera; family Braconidae; genus Cotesia; species Cotesia vestalis. Next base: position 13,293 of record JZSA01003783.1, on the reverse strand, counting down.
AATTAGCCAATTATATATCTTAATATAAACTATTGAGTTAACTGTAAAAATGAGCGTATTTCCCTTAGTGCACTTTATTACGAATTCAAACTGCTCGATAATCAACCAAAGCAAACGATGATTTACGAGGTCATTAATCTATTTTCATTACACGACTATTTTCTGAGAATGACTCGCTTTGATCTAAGATGAATCGTTCAAACAAAAATTATTAGTCGTTCGAAGTCGCCTTCTGACATTTTAAATAAAATAATTTGAGTTTGTTGTAAAAAAGAAAAATAAGAATGAAATGTTGGATTGTGATTTTTACACGTAAACACAGTTGACAGACGGACTTGCACATATTGTAACAACATAAGCATCCGAAGTGTCAGTAGACTTAAAAATCGAGAAATGAGCGATCGCAACGCGCCGTTCGTTATTTTATACAACAGACACTCCCATCTCATCATCGTCATCTTCGTCTTTATCTTTATCTTCATCTTCGCCCTCGAAATCCAAACCAACGCTGCTTTCTGTCTTTACGCTGCTTTTAGTTTCTTTTTTATCACTTTATACTCATACGAGTAAGAATAAGCATGTCTCGCGACATTTTTTTATTGCTCGATATTATACTCTATACTTAAGAACGCGGGTCGCGGGTCAAGGGGTTAACTGTGTCGTAAACTATTATTATATTGGTATATTTAGATATAAATGAAATTTAGATTATCTCAAATTTGTAAATTAAATTTTTTTTTGAGAAAAATAATTTTAATTTTTTTATTAAAAAAATTATTTTTAATTCTGACAAAATTAAATAAAAAATTTTTTCTTGGCTAATATTGAAGAAAAATTTAATAAAAGAAAAAAAAACTCTACTAAATTAAAAAAAAAAAATTGTTTTTAGTATTAAATATTATTTTTCATTGAGAATTCAAAAAAAACCACTGAAAGATTTTTTAATAGAAAATTTAAGCTTGAAATGTTAAAAATATTTTTGTATTTTTTACCGTTGAATAAAAAAAAATAATGTATCCCAAAAAAAAGGAAAAAGTTTAATTTTGAAGATTATTTAAGAATTCCAAATTACAAAATTACGTATTTATACATTTAATAAAAATTAATATTTTTTTAGAAAATTTGTTTTCTTTTCTACGCTAAAATTTTCGACAGAAAGTTTTGAAACTAACTGATTAAATTTAAATAAATTTATTTTATCGTATAACTAATAAAATTTATTTTATAATATTATAAAAATTTAAAATTAATTATTACATTGACAGAAACTAAAAATGATTGAAAAAAATATCCACGAAAAATTCTTTACCTTCGAAAACGGTCACACATTTTCAATCATTTTCAGAAAATAACCTTCGAGAAAGAGAAATCAAAACAAAAATTTTGATGACAGATTCACCAAACTCTGAAAAAAGCTTCGATCAAATTTCATTATCATCTTAATGTAGACCGAAAAAGGAGGAAAAAACTGAAATTATTATTTCGCATTGACATTCTCGGATATTTGAATATTCAGTCGATCTTTCCACAACTTAAACCAAGACAATAAATTTATCGGGGTCATTAATTTTTTTAAATTCAATTATTTAGCAAATTTTCTTCGAGTTTTCGAAAAAATAATAAAAAGCTTGATTCATACAGAAATTGTATTAAAAATGACAAATTTTGTAAGACCCACAAATTTTTTTCCTGGATAAAAGTTATAAAATTTGAGTCAATTCTCTTCCAACGAGAATTTCGCGCTACAATGCGCCACCTATCGGAACTTTTTGGTACTAATTAAAAAAAATCAAATTTTCTATTTTTACTATCACGGGAGAAAAAAATTATTTTTTAATTTTAATTAAATTATTTATTTTATACTAAAATTATTATTTTTTTGAACTTCAAAAAATTTTTTAATTTATATTGTATTTTGTATCCGAAATAAATAACGTCATAAATTTCAAAACGTCTCTTAAAATTTATTAAAAATAATTTCTTACCTGTGAAAAATTCTAATTAAATTTGTAGAACAAGAACAATTTTATTAAAAAAAAATCCAGGATATTAGTGAAAAGTTTAAACAAAAATTATTTGCTTCTATTGAAGAAAAATTTAATTTATTGTGAAACATATTAGTTAGTTCAACCTTGACGATGCAAAGAAAATATTCTAAAAATCGTACGGAGTAATTATTACAGCACTTGTTGGTACTGCTAATCAAAATTTCTTGACAGCAACTATTGCAGAGTTAATTTAATATTTCGATTATCGTAAAGTCACTTAATACGGACATGATTCCGTTTGTAAAAAATTGCAATGGTATTAAAAGTATAAAAAAAATTTTTGAATGAAATTCTACAGAAACCATGCTCGAAAATTTTGGTCCACTCTCTCCAAAAACTATTATTTTAAAATTGGTTAATTACTTCTTATAAAAAATGTCTTTCTAAACTTCAAAATAAATGATAATTATCATTTGTTTTTGATGTATCATAATAAATTTCAGAGCACTTGATTGATTGCAATTTGTATGAAAAGAGTCTTCAATAAGATTTTCATGAAATTGACGTTTCTGAATTCGACGAACAAAGTTTTATTTTCTACCAAATGACATTATTCAAATTTTTGAGGTGAAGAATAATTTGCAGCAAAATAAGAAAAAATTATCAAACTTTTTGACAAAAATTTAAATCTTATATTTCACACCCTTATTACTTCTTTTTGCAAACCACAAAAATAAGAATGATGGAGAAAAAAAACTTCAAGTTTTTTCCTTCAAATTATTGTTTTGAAAATTACTAACCTTTTTTTTTTTTAAATAAAAATCTATTTTAAAAACAAATTTGATTTTTTTACTTGAAAAGTAAAATTTTGAACAATCAATTTTTTGTCAAAATAATTTCCATTTTGTGTTAATAAAAAACGAGCACTGAAGATCACAAAAATTTTTTTTTCATTAGAACTTATTAAATCTGAGTGAAGTTTTTTGCAGCGAGAATTTTTAGCGACTATGCGCCACCTGTCGGAAACTTTTCGAACTATTTTAAAAAAAATTTTTAGACAAAAATAGTTAACATTTATGTTAAAATTGATCATATAATTTCTAATAAAAAACTAAAAAATTTAAATAGAATTTTTTTGACGTCCTTTGAAATTAACGAGTAAAGAGAAGTAGATTTTTCTAATTAGCAGAACTATAATTAATAGGAGCAATTTATATCTAAAATTCAGTGGGAGGCAAGAGGTCTATTATTAATATAATAAAGGAAATATTGTGAATGCACATTTAAAATATACATAAATATTCAAATGAGTCTGAGAGTTCTGAGAGGCGAATAAATAGACTAACCACGTGGCAGCTGTCTGCGCCCAGGGACCCTTTAAATCAAAGAAATCGTTCTCTTTGCTAATAACCTACTGAATCAGTCATCTTCGTTTTGTTTGTTTTAATTGCTTTCTTCTACCGGATAATTTCGTCCTTTGGCTTCGAAGATAACATTACAACACAGCCTTGCAGTTTCCATACAGCGCAGTCCATTGCAAAGTGACTACTTTTGAAGCTAGAGATGCCACACCTGAAAATTCAGTGTAATTGTAAAGGTCTTGATTTAAATTTGTGCCTTTTTAAGGTTTAATTCTACCCTAGTAGAAATGAAATCGAGTTTTTATCCCGTAACTGGCCAGTTTGACTAGACTTAAACCAGTAACTGGCCAGTGTAATGTCGAGTTTCTGTCAAGTAACTGGCCAGTTTTACTAGAGATCTAACAAAACATGGCGGCCTTAGTGAAACTGTCAATTTAGAATTTTGAGGTTATCAGGGGTTATTAAAATTGTCAGATAAAATAAAAATGATGTTTAATAAACGAAATGATTTAAAAGTTTCATTTATATTTATATTATATAATAGATAACATCATTAGACTAATAGACTAATAATAATAAATCTAACAATGAAATAATAAAATAATTATTTTTAATTGGAGATAATTAAAAAAATATTCATTTAGTTTTTCGTTTTAAATAAATTTATTCCATCCATATTAAATTGTAAAAATATTAAGTTTTGTTTATGAACACTTGGATTAATAATTGCTGTAAGATGATCTTCTATCAACACCGAAGTAAACGAATTAACTCATTATAAGTTCATCAGCATTTGGCATTTTTTCAATTTTAAGAGATACACTACATTTATTTAAAAATGTTTTTGCAGTTATTGGTAACTCTGGAAAAACTCCAGCTTGTAAAATTTTTAACAACAACTCGTCTAAATAACAATCTGCAATATTTGTTTTTATTGCCCACATTCGCAATTCATTTATTGTGTCAAATTTTTTTACTGCATCTATTTTGTAATATATATTGAAAATTATTTACACGTTAATATACACGAATTTTTATTTATTTAGACTGTTTTTTAACATTTTTTACAATAATAATGCGTACAGGTTAATAGAGAAAAATAAACAGACACACACACTCGTAAAGGTACAGTGTCAGTGTGACCAATGTTTATGATTTAGTTGTAGATGGCGCGATTTCGAGTTTTTGATCGATATCACCGGCCAGTTACTGGTTTATATCGAGTGAAAACTCGATTATTTCTACTAGGGTATTGACATTTTTAAAGATATAAGCTTATCCTGACGTTACACTCATCGAGACCTTTCATTTGAGTACCCACATCAATTTTTTCATATATTTATATATTTATATATATATGTATATATGAAAAATATATAAAAAATGCATGTGGGTACTTAAATGAAAGCTCTTTCTGAGTGTAACGTCGGGATGAGCTTATATCTTTAAAAACGTCAATATTTAAGAAATTACAGTGCAATTTAAAAAAATTCATTATTTAATAAAGCAAAATTTTATTTATTTATAAATCACATAGTATTAAGATTATTTTATAAATTTATTTATTTTTAAATTACCAAGAAAAAAAAAATGAACTTTCGACTTTTTTTTTTCTTTACATTAAAAGCTGGGCATCAACTAAAGTGTTTAAATTCGCTGACAGTTAGTGTCAAAAACAATTACAGCTACGTATAATTATGAGTGATGTATCGTGATAATTATGACAAATAAATAAGAGTAATTGTCAGGAAGATAACATGGATGATATTGTAATAATTGTTTGTGTTTATAAATAGTGATAAATAAATAGCGACAAAGGCGAGGCTCGTTTATTACCTCTGACGTTTTCACGTATCGGTCATATTTTCCCGGTGTGTATGTACGCCCTCTGGTACCCAACTGGATATAACTATCCAACTTGAGTTCAGTTAGACGTACAAGTATTTCGGTAGTGGGTGGCAGAAGGGGGAGGGGTATCAGTGGCTGGTTAAGTAGCAACAAGCAAGAGGAGGAAAGGCAGTAATAGCGTACTGTCATATTATGACTACGACACTTAGCTTAAGCATGTCACACACGCTAATCCTTGAAATGTTTCCTAAGTTTATTATTAGTTTGTAATTATTTTATATTTAATTAAAATTTTATGTCTATCGTGATAATTAACAAAAATTTATTTTTTCGGAATTTTTTTTTAATTTCATTTTTTTTCGGTGGGGGTGAAAAAATTTTTAAATCAAATTTAAATTTGTATTTAATCTTTAAATTTTGAGAACATTTAAGTTATTTTTGTTATTTTCCAATTGACTTTTCTAATTTTCACGATAACTTGAAAACTTATCAATCAAAGTAGCTATTTGAGTAGTGAACTGGTTAGGAAATTTTCCGCTCTATAAATTTATTTTAATAAATTTTCCCGAAAAAAATGATATTTTACGAGAAAAGCTAGAAAATATAAAAGTAGTCGAATTTTCGTAATTTTCCAAATGATTTTTTTATTTTCACGATTAACTTGAAAACTTATCAATCAAAGTAGCTATTTGAGTAGTGAACTGGTTAGGAAATTTTCCGCTCTATAAATTTATTTTAATAAATTTTCCCGAAAAAAATGATATTTTACGAGAAAAGCTAGAAAATATAAAAGTAGTCGAATTTTCGTAATTTTCCAAATGATTTTTTTATTTTCACGATTAACTTGAAAACTTATCAATCAAAGTAGCTATTTGAGTAGTGAACTGGTTAGGAAATTTTCCGCTCTATAAATTTATTTTAATAAATTTTCCCGAAAAAAATGATATTTTACGAGAAAAGCTAGAAAATATAAAAGTAGTCGAATTTTCGTAATTTTCCAAATGATTTTTTTATTTTCACGATTAACTTGAAAACTTATCAATCAAAGTAGCTATTTGAGTAGTGAACTGGTTAGGAAATTTTCCGCTCTATAAATTTATTTTAATAAATTTTCCCGAAAAAAATGATATTTTACGAGAAAAGCTAGAAAATATAAAAGTAGTCGAATTTTCGTAATTTTCCAAATGATTTTTTTATTTTCACGATTAACTTGAAAACTTATCAATCAAAGTAGCTATTTGAGTAGTGAACTGGTTAGGAAATTTTCCGCTCTATAAATTTATTTTAATAAATTTTCCCGAAAAAAATGATATTTTACGAGAAAAGCTAGAAAATATAAAAGTAGTCGAATTTTCGTAATTTTCCAAATGATTTTTTTATTTTCACGATTAACTTGAAAACTTATCAATCAAAGTAGCTATTTGAGTAGTGAACTGGTTAGGAAATTTTCCGCTCTATAAATTTATTTTAATAAATTTTCCCGAAAAAAATGATATTTTACGAGAAAAGCTAGAAAATATAAAAGTAGTCGAATTTTCGTAATTTTCCAAATGATTTTTTTATTTTCACGATTAACTTGAAAACTTATCAATCAAAGTAGCTATTTGAGTAGTGAACTGGTTAGGAAATTTTCCGCTCTATAAATTTATTTTAATAAATTTTCCCGAAAAAAATGATATTTTACGAGAAAAGCTAGAAAATATAAAAGTAGTCGAATTTTCGTAATTTTCCAAATGATTTTTTTATTTTCACGATTAACTTGAAAACTTATCAATCAAAGTAGCTATTTGAGTAGTGAACTGGTTAGGAAATTTTCCGCTCTATAAATTTATTTTAATAAATTTTCCCGAAAAAAATGATATTTTACGAGAAAAGCTAGAAAATATAAAAGTAGTCGAATTTTCGTAATTTTCCAAATGATTTTTTTATTTTCACGATTAACTTGAAAACTTATCAATCAAAGTAGCTATTTGAGTAGTGAACTGGTTAGGAAATTTTCCGCTCTATAAATTTATTTTAATAAATTTTCCCGAAAAAAATGATATTTTACGAGAAAAGCTAGAAAATATAAAAGTAGTCGAATTTTCGTAATTTTCCAAATGATTTTTTTATTTTCACGATTAACTTGAAAACTTATCAATCAAAGTAGCTATTTGAGTAGTGAACTGGTTAGGAAATTTTCCGCTCTATAAATTTATTTTAATAAATTTTCCCGAAAAAAATGATATTTTACGAGAAAAGCTAGAAAATATAAAAGTAGTCGAATTTTCGTAATTTTCCAAATGATTTTTTTATTTTCACGATTAACTTGAAAACTTATCAATCAAAGTAGCTATTTGAGTAGTGAACTGGTTAGGAAATTTTCCGCTCTATAAATTTATTTTAATAAATTTTCCCGAAAAAAATGATATTTTACGAGAAAAGCTAGAAAATATAAAAGTAGTCGAATTTTCGTAATTTTCCAAATGATTTTTTTATTTTCACGATTAACTTGAAAACTTATCAATCAAAGTAGCTATTTGAGTAGTGAACTGGTTAGGAAATTTTCCGCTCTATAAATTTATTTTAATAAATTTTCCCGAAAAAAATGATATTTTACGAGAAAAGCTAGAAAATATAAAAGTAGTCGAATTTTCGTAATTTTCCAAATGATTTTTTTATTTTCACGATTAACTTGAAAACTTATCAATCAAAGTAGCTATTTGAGTAGTGAACTGGTTAGGAAATTTTCCGCTCTATAAATTTATTTTAATAAATTTTCCCGAAAAAAATGATATTTTACGAGAAAAGCTAGAAAATATAAAAGTAGTCGAATTTTCGTAATTTTCCAAATGATTTTTTTATTTTCACGATTAACTTGAAAACTTATCAATCAAAGTAGCTATTTGAGTAGTGAACTGGTTAGGAAATTTTCCGCTCTATAAATTTATTTTAATAAATTTTCCCGAAAAAAATGATATTTTACGAGAAAAGCTAGAAAATATAAAAGTAGTCGAATTTTCGTAATTTTCCAAATGATTTTTTTATTTTCACGATTAACTTGAAAACTTATCAATCAAAGTAGCTATTTGAGTAGTGAACTGGTTAGGAAATTTTCCGCTCTATAAATTTATTTTAATAAATTTTCCCGAAAAAAATGATATTTTACGAGAAAAGCTAGAAAATATAAAAGTAGTCGAATTTTCGTAATTTTCCAAATGATTTTTTTATTTTCACGATTAACTTGAAAACTTATCAATCAAAGTAGCTATTTGAGTAGTGAACTGGTTAGGAAATTTTCCGCTCTATAAATTTATTTTAATAAATTTTCCCGAAAAAAATGATATTTTACGAGAAAAGCTAGAAAATATAAAAGTAGTCGAATTTTCGTAATTTTCCAAATGATTTTTTTATTTTCACGATTAACTTGAAAACTTATCAATCAAAGTAGCTATTTGAGTAGTGAACTGGTTAGGAAATTTTCCGCTCTATAAATTTATTTTAATAAATTTTCCCGAAAAAAATGATATTTTACGAGAAAAGCTAGAAAATATAAAAGTAGTCGAATTTTCGTAATTTTCCAAATGATTTTTTTATTTTCACGATTAACTTGAAAACTTATCAATCAAAGTAGCTATTTGAGTAGTGAACTGGTTAGGAAATTTTCCGCTCTATAAATTTATTTTAATAAATTTTCCCGAAAAAAATGATATTTTACGAGAAAAGCTAGAAAATATAAAAGTAGTCGAATTTTCGTAATTTTCCAAATGATTTTTTTATTTTCACGATTAACTTGAAAACTTATCAATCAAAGTAGCTATTTGAGTAGTGAACTGGTTAGGAAATTTTCCGCTCTATAAATTTATTTTAATAAATTTTCCCGAAAAAAATGATATTTTACGAGAAAAGCTAGAAAATATAAAAGTAGTCGAATTTTCGTAATTTTCCAAATGATTTTTTTATTTTCACGATTAACTTGAAAACTTATCAATCAAAGTAGCTATTTGAGTAGTGAACTGGTTAGGAAATTTTCCGCTCTATAAATTTATTTTAATAAATTTTCCCGAAAAAAATGATATTTTACGAGAAAAGCTAGAAAATATAAAAGTAGTCGAATTTTCGTAATTTTCCAAATGATTTTTTTATTTTCACGATTAACTTGAAAACTTATCAATCAAAGTAGCTATTTGAGTAGTGAACTGGTTAGGAAATTTTCCGCTCTATAAATTTATTTTAATAAATTTTCCCGAAAAAAATGATATTTTACGGCACAATTTTCACTGGTATTTCGTCAACTTTCGCCCAATATTTTCCGAGTTATCGTCATTTAAAAATCAGATTTGCGGAAAATTCATGATTTTTCCGATATTTTTCTACTTAATCAGTGATAACTCTTGTTGTAATTAAAATACTGGCTTGTAATTGGACGTAATTGAAAGCTTAGACTTTCCCGAGTAATTTTCATCATTATATCGTACACTTTTGATCAATATTTTCCGAGTTATCGCAATTTAAAAACTAAAATTGCGAAAAATTTACAATTTTTTTGTTTTTTCTTTCATTTAAACAACGATAACTTCCGTCCTAATAAAAATAATGACTCATGCTTGGATTTATTCGATAGATCAGACTTTTCTTAGTTCAACCTTGACGATGCAAAGAAAATATTCTAAAAATCGTACGGAGTAATTATTACAGCACTTGTTGGTACTGCTAATCAAAATTTCTTGACAGCAACTATTGCAGAGTTAATTTAATATTTCGATTATCGTAAAGTCACTTAATACGGACATGATTCCGTTTGTAAAAAATTGCAATGGTATTAAAAGTATAAAAAAAATTTTTGAATGAAATTCTACAGAAACCATGCTCGAAAATTTTGGTCCACTCTCTCCAAAAACTATTATTTTAAAATTGGTTAATTACTTCTTATAAAAAATGTCTTTCTAAACTTCAAAATAAATGATAATTATCATTTGTTTTTGATGTATCATAATAAATTTCAGAGCACTTGATTGATTGCAATTTGTATGAAAAGAGTCTTCAATAAGATTTTCATGAAATTGACGTTTCTGAATTCGACGAACAAAGTTTTATTTTCTACCAAATGACATTATTCAAATTTTTGAGGTGAAGAATAATTTGCAGCAAAATAAGAAAAAATTATCAAACTTTTTGACAAAAATTTAAATCTTATATTTCACACCCTTATTACTTCTTTTTGCAAACCACAAAAATAAGAATGATGGAGAAAAAAAACTTCAAGTTTTTTCCTTCAAATTATTGTTTTGAAAATTACTAACCTTTTTTTTTTTTAAATAAAAATCTATTTTAAAAACAAATTTGATTTTTTTACTTGAAAAGTAAAATTTTGAACAATCAATTTTTTGTCAAAATAATTTCCATTTTGTGTTAATAAAAAACGAGCACTGAAGATCACAAAAATTTTTTTTTCATTAGAACTTATTAAATCTGAGTGAAGTTTTTTGCAGCGAGAATTTTTAGCGACTATGCGCCACCTGTCGGAAACTTTTCGAACTATTTTAAAAAAAATTTTTAGACAAAAATAGTTAACATTTATGTTAAAATTGATCATATAATTTCTAATAAAAAACTAAAAAATTTAAATAGAATTTTTTTGACGTCCTTTGAAATTAACGAGTAAAGAGAAGTAGATTTTTCTAATTAGCAGAACTATAATTAATAGGAGCAATTTATATCTAAAATTCAGTGGGAGGCAAGAGGTCTATTATTAATATAATAAAGGAAATATTGTGAATGCACATTTAAAATATACATAAATATTCAAATGAGTCTGAGAGTTCTGAGAGGCGAATAAATAGACTAACCACGTGGCAGCTGTCTGCGCCCAGGGACCCTTTAAATCAAAGAAATCGTTCTCTTTGCTAATAACCTACTGAATCAGTCATCTTCGTTTTGTTTGTTTTAATTGCTTTCTTCTACCGGATAATTTCGTCCTTTGGCTTCGAAGATAACATTACAACACAGCCTTGCAGTTTCCATACAGCGCAGTCCATTGCAAAGTGACTACTTTTGAAGCTAGAGATGCCACACCTGAAAATTCAGTGTAATTGTAAAGGTCTTGATTTAAATTTGTGCCTTTTTAAGGTTTAATTCTACCCTAGTAGAAATGAAATCGAGTTTTTATCCCGTAACTGGCCAGTTTGACTAGACTTAAACCAGTAACTGGCCAGTGTAATGTCGAGTTTCTGTCAAGTAACTGGCCAGTTTTACTAGATATTTTACGAGAAAAGCTAGAAAATATGAAAGTAGTCGAATTTTCGTAATTTTCTAAATGATTTTTTTAATTTTCACGATTAACTTGAAAACTTATCGATCAAAGTAGCTATGTGAGTAGTGAATTAGTTAGGAAATTTTCCGCTCTATAAATTTATTTTAATAAATTTTCCCGAAAAAAATGATATTTTACGAGAAAAGCTAGAAAATATAAAAGTAGTCGAATTTTCGTAATTTTCCAAATGATTTTTTTATTTTCACGATTAACTTGAAAACTTATCAATCAAAGTAGCTATTTGAGTAGTGAACTGGTTAGGAAATTTTCCGCTCTATAAATTTATTTTAATAAATTTTCCCGAAAAAAATGATATTTTACGAGAAAAGCTAGAAAATATGAAAGTAGTCGAATTTTCGTAATTTTCTAAATGATTTTTTTAATTTTCACGATTAACTTGAAAACTTATCGATCAAAGTAGCTATGTGAGTAGTGAATTAGTTAGGAAATTTTCCGCTCTATAAATTTATTTTAATAAATTTTCCCGAAAAAAATGATATTTTACGAGAAAAGCTAGAAAATATAAAAGTAGTCGAATTTTCGTAATTTTCCAAATGATTTTTTTATTTTCACGATTAACTTGAAAACTTATCAATCAAAGTAGCTTTTTGAGGAGTGAATTAGTTAGGAAATTTTCCGTTCTATAAATTTATTTTAATAAATTTTCCCGAAAAAAATGATATTTTACGAGAAAAGCTAGAAAATATAAAAGTAGTCGAATTTTCGTAATTTTCTAAATGATTTTTTTAATTTTCACGATTAACTTGAAAACTTATCGATCAAAGTAGCTATGTGAGTAGTGAATTAGTTAGGAAATTTTCCACTCTACAAATTTATTTCAATAATTTTTTCCGGAAAAACTAATAGTTTTCGAGAAAATCCCACAATTGTAAAATTAAACCAAATAACAGTTTTTTGAGTATTTAACTAATTATTGACATAATTTAAAATACATGCATAAATAAATAAAGCCGAGTTTGTTTTATATGTAAAATATACATCACAAATAAAGTAAAAAATTTTCATAAATTTAAGAAAGATGGGAGAGAATAATTTGGGACAAATGCCAAAATAATCGGATGATTTTTGTTCCTGTTGTTAATATACACGCGAGTTGTTGTTGGTAGCACATCAAGACATCGTAAATGAACATGAGAAGATGATGACTACGCTGATGCTGATGCTGATGATGATGATGATGATGATGACGAAGAATAAGAATAATAACCCGAAAGTTATTCTGTTAGAGCGGTGCTCAGATCGTCAAAGGATGAGTTTGCGATACATTTGTCTCAAGCTCGGTACTAATGACCTGGAAAATGGAATTTACTTGTTATTTTTACAGTATTCAATTATATTATGCTATTTACGTCCCATTAATTATTTTTACTTTTGTGACAAGCGTATGGTTTGTAATTTTGAATTAATTAATCATTAATATTTCCAAAATATGGAAGTTTTTCCTTGAAATTTTTTACTTTTTTTAAATTTTCTCGTAAACCATTGATTTTAGAAGAAAAATTTTTCCAAGAAAATTATAGAGCGGAAAATTTCCTAACTAATTCATTACTCTAAAAGCTATTTTCGTGTCATGGTCCAGTAATTATCGATAAAATTAAAAAAAAATTTTTGAGTTAAAAATTCCAGATTTTGGATTAATTTTACATTTTTGGATTTTTCTCGGAAAATATCAGTTTTTCCGGGAAAATGTATTGAAATAAAATTGTAGGGCGGAAAATTTACTAACCAATTCGCATCTTAAAAAGCTCTTTTGGTTCATAAGTTTTCAAGTTATCGTGAAAAT
>JZSA01003781.1:0-18672 GCA_000956155.1 Cotesia vestalis | reverse complement strand
AAGTTGGTAGCTCGGTGGCGACATAACTTACAATAAAGTTCGATTTTTCCGTATAAAAGTCTTTAACTCGCAGGCGCGCCCCTCTTCTTAGCTAAGGCGCCGGCGAGTACCAGCATTGCGACTCTTTTCTGAAGGTGAGGGTGGGTGAGCGGGAAAATATAAAGAAGAAATCGTGAGGTGATAGATAAAATAAAAAACTATCGGTGACGTATCAGAATGAGGAAAAAGGGGTAACGCCCAGCGAGAGATGCTCCAATTCTGGTCAATACCCCGATACCTGACAATCTTGCGCCCTGAGAGAGAGCATCGATGCCCTCCTCAATATCCCTCAACTCCAATCACACCCTCTCGATCCCGGGAGCTGGGGGATGCCCTCTCTGGATAATCGCGACGGGCGGTTCTAATCGGTTATATTGGAAATCTATTGCCAACCCTCTACTCTCGATTCTCGACCTATCGGAACGGAGAACTCCAGTATTGAGTCTGCGCTTTTTCATCACACCCCCCCGACTATTTTCATCGCCAGCACTCTTTTACTCTCGACACTCTCTACAGCAGTGAGTTGAGTTAACTGCGAATTCTATCCCCATTTAGAATAAAGCGCAAGCCTCACCTTACTCACTACGCCCATTTTTATTTCCCGATACAATCGACGGGAATTCAGCTTGGGATGGGGTGGAACTGGTACTTGCTGCTTGGTACTTCACCGCCATGTTTTTCTGGTTCAAGGTTTTCAGGATTCCATTGCAGTGGTGCTAACTCAACCGTTTGTCAAGATTTCTGATGGACAGCTTGATTGGTAGCTTTGAAATTGGTCCATGAATTCAAAAATTCATGAATTGATGATGATGTTGGAACCAGCAACTTTGCTGACGCCAAAATAACTGGTCATATGTTCGATCTTAAATTTGAACCAATGAAAAAGGTGATCTTAGCCCTAAATCATCATTAATGATGATAATGGTGATGATGGTTTGTATCTCATTGCTCTTTCTATACTTCAAGGCTTTAAAAATTGCATTGCAGTAGAGCTAACTCAACTGTCAATGAAGATTATTGATGGACAATTGATTGGAAGCTTTGAAATTGGCTTGTGAATTCATAAATTCATGATAATGGTGATGATGATGATGATGGTGGTGATGATGATGTCAGAACCAAAAATTATCGCTGACCCCAAAATGACTAGTCAAATATTCAATCTCAAATTTTAACAGGTAAAAAAAGGTGAGTTTAGTCCTAAATCATCATTAATGATGATAATGGTGATGATGGTTTGTATCTCATTGCTCTTTCTATACTTCAAGGCTTTAAAAATTGCATTGCAGTAGAGCTAACTCAACTGTCAATGAAGATTATTGATGGACAATTGATTGGAAGCTTTGAAATTGGCTTGTGAATTCATAAATTCATGATAATGGTGATGATGATGATGATGGTGGTGATGATGATGTCAGAACCAAAAATTATCGCTGACCCCAAAATGACTAGTCAAATATTCAATCTCAAATTTTAACAGGTAAAAAAAGGTGAGTTTAGTCCTAAATCATCATTAATGATGATAATGGTGATGATGGTTTGTATCTCATTGCTCTTTCTATACTTCAAGGCTTTAAAAATTGCATTGCAGTAGAGCTAACTCAACTGTCAATGAAGATTATTGATGGACAATTGATTGGAAGCTTTGAAATTGGCTTGTGAATTCATAAATTCATGATAATGGTGATGATGATGATGATGGTGGTGATGATGATGTCAGAACCAAAAATTATCGCTGACCCCAAAATGACTAGTCAAATATTCAATCTCAAATTTTAACAGGTAAAAAAAGGTGAGTTTAGTCCTAAATCATCATTAATGATGATAATGGTGATGATGGTTTGTATCTCATTGCTCTTTCTGTACTTCAAAGCTTTAAAAATTGTATTGTAGTTGAGCTAACTCAACTCTGACTAAAGATTAATGATAGACAATTGATTAGAAGCTTTAGAATTGGTTTATCAATTCATAAATTGATGATGATAATGGTGCTGAGTATCTCATCGCTGTTTTTCTGATTCAAGGTTTAGAGGATGCCATTGCAGCAATGTTATGATGGTTGTTGATGGCCATGTGACAGATATGGTGCAAGCTGATGTTTCTTGAATTTTCCAGGAATGGTCCTTAATTTTCGTGGAATTTTACATAAGTGAATTTTTATGAATTCATGATGCAACTCTTAAAGTTCTTAGAATTGGTGTTGATTTTAATTTAGCTATAAATTAAATTTTTGATTGTACAAAAATCAAAATTTTCTAAATTGGGTCCAAAATTTCTAGAAAATGTTAACAGCTGATATTTTTGTAATCCTGATAAAGTTCTGGATAATGACCTCTGATGTTATTTCCATAGTGCTGTTTCCAACCAGAAGTCAATGACTCTGTCCACAGCGGATGGTTCCAAAATATCTCAACAATGATTCCTAACGAAGTACATGAGCCCTCGCCTAAAAATTTATTAAGCAATAACAATAAAATTATTGAACCACTTAACATAAACGTTGACGGTGACGCATTGGAGAGCAGACAGCGGTCAGATGTATTTAAACAATAGGTTTCCAGTGGTGCTTTCATCTAACTTGAGTTGTCCGGGTGGTAAATGCCCGCTCAACACCACAATACCTTCATGCACCTACACCCTTTAAGCACAGGCACATTCACCATCACCATCTAACCATCTATCGTAAACTGCTACCGCATTTCTACTATTTTCGCTTAGCATTTTCCAGTCTTTCATTAACTCTCCAAGTACCAGGTTGTCTACTGTGCCCACCCTCCACCCTCCAGCAGCCAGCAGCCAGCTACCCCTTACTGGAGCCAAGAGCCAACCGACCGTCTTCCTTTTATGAGGATCCTTTGAACGACGGCAAAAAAATAATCCATTTTACACTACGGTTATTTTCTCGTGTCCAATTGTTGTCACGTCTTCCATAATTTTCCCACATGCTTTCCTGGATTCTTATTATTATTATCAAGTACGCTCCTCTCTGAGGTACAAACGCTCTAATTGTCTCAGAATTCTGATGTGGATTTCGACTCGAATATTTTATTGTTAAAAATCATAGAGGATTGTACATTTATAACAATTCTAAAAAGAAAATTACTGAAAAATTGAAGCTTTATGTTAGTTCTAGAAAGTTAAAATTTTGAACCATTTATAGAAAATTTGAAATTTGTACCATATTTAAAAAAGTGAAGCTTTAAACTACTTCTAAAATTTTTAAGCTTAAAACCATTTCTAGAAAGTTGGAATTTTTTCCCATTTCTAGAACTTTCAGTACTGCACTATTCCTAGAATATTAAAGATCAGGTACCATCTCTAGTATATTTTAGTATTGAACTTCTAGAATGTTTAGGTTAGTTCAATTTGGTACCATTATAAGAACGTATAAGAACTTTGTTAATTCTAGAAAATTTGACCATTGCACCACCTCTAGAATGTTTTTCCTCCCTCCTCCTCTCTCTTCAATTCCAAACAAGGTTCAATACCTAGAAAATTTACCTTCTTCACAGTTCTAGACGATTTGGTCCCCACTATTTCCTCCAATCACTAGCTTTCCACAATTTTCCTAAAAATCTCCTCCCAATTTTTCTAAAAATTCTTCCTTGTCTTCTAGAGTATTCAAATTGAAAAAAGAAACTCCTATTAATATTCTTCCGAAACATGACCTCTAGAAATGATCTATCCTCTGATAAAATATAACGAAACACTCGTTCCTCTTTTCCCTCCCTCTCCTCCTCGTTCATACCAGCGTGGATGCTCGAGTCTTATTGCAAAATATACGATTATTGCGATCTAGAAAATAATTTAGTAATTTTCGTTTAAATGATGTTGGTATCCCGACAGCGAGCTTCGAGAGGAGTAAGTGGGGGAGGGAGTAGAAGGCGTCGGTTGAATTTAATTTAAATTCCATATCGTCGGAATGGCTTGAATTTTTCTAAACCAAGAATAAGACGGAAGTAGACGCGAGAAAATGTCGTCTCCAGGTCCGCCATTTCTCCTTCCTTCGATAAAGCGTTATATTCAATGAAAAAAAAAAAAAAATGAGGGGGAGGAAAGAGGCCGGAGGGTGAGGAGGGAAATGGAAGGAAAATAAATGAAGTAAAAAAGGAACACTTGGCTCGTGATAGTTTTCCACAGTGGGGGCGCCGGAGGGAGGAAGTGGGAGGGGTGGGAGGTAGTCTGTGAATGTGAGCGTTGGGGGTGGTGTGGAAGAAGCTATCGACGTTTTTACGTAACAAATCAGTCGTAACTGGGTGCGCGAGCTCGCGACGTGCGCGGTAGACTCACCAATGGGAGACGCTTTCGATACTCGATACCCGATCACTCAGGACAGCCCTATTGAGGAATGTCCAATCGGTTCTGGGTAAATGTCCAGTGAGGAGGTCAGAGGCCAATCTATACAGCGGAATTCGCTCAGCTGAGGAATTTATATATTTGCGGGGGTTCAATTTTTGACGAGGGACTGGAGAGGGGGAAGGGGTTCGTCTAGGGGGGGGATAAGAATAAGAGTACTCTGGGAGGATTTATTGAGTGAGACGGGAAAGTTTATTTTCTGGGAGAGGAAAATTAGATAATTAATAATGTTTTCAATGTTTTAGATTATACAATATTTAGAATTTCTAGGAAAAATAAAGTTGAAAATTTTCTAGAACCAGTTAAAATTGTTGCATAATTTTTCCAAATGGTTTTTTACAACAAAATTAGAATTTTCTAGAAGCTAATCAATGAAAAAAATTAATTGGGGAAATCTGGAGTGTTCTAA
The DNA here is from genome assembly GCA_000956155.1 of Cotesia vestalis. Lineage (NCBI taxonomy): Eukaryota > Metazoa > Arthropoda > Insecta > Hymenoptera > Braconidae > Cotesia > Cotesia vestalis. The sequence continues at coordinate 13,868 of JZSA01003781.1, read as the reverse complement.
AATTTTCCAAAACTCATAGAAACTTTAATTACTTTCTAGAAGTATTAAAATCTCCAAAATTAAAGCTAAATAATCTAGAAAATTAAAAATTTTTAAACTCATCCAATCCAAAAGAATTCTATGAGAAATTCTAGCAGTTCTAGGAACATTTCAAATTTTCCAGAACTTCTAGAAAATCAAAAAATTTTCCGAATCTTCTAAAAAATTCTTAAACTTTCCAAAACTTCTAGAAACTCCCAAACTTCCATCACTTGGCCAATTCAAAAATTATCATCAACATAGCCTAAAACAATAGAAGGAAAAAATGAATTTACCCCCCACGAGAACCCTCTAGAACCAACAGATCATAAATTCCAGAGAAAAGCGTTCATTCTTTCCTCCCGCTGCCTTTGAGAATGCATCAAAAATAATTCGAGGCTCTTTGGGCGGTTAAAAAGCTCGCTAAAATAAATGAGTAGACATATATACATACATACATAAAATTAATTGAGAGAGATGGCCGAAGAATTGAGTGAGTGAGATAAGTAAATGAACTTGGTATCTCTTTTTCTATTTTCTCATCCTTTAAACCCGTGATCCTCACCCCACCCCCACTCTTCTCTCCACCCCCTCCCGTTGGCTCTCAGCTGATCTTTCCACTCACTCGCTCTCTTATACTCCATCCCGGATTATAATCAACCCTTTTATCCTAGGCTTTCCATGTCGCTAATTTCCATAATTACACAGACGCTAAAATCACAATATCCTCTGGTGCTCTGAAAGGAGAGAAAGGAGAGTAACCGACGTGAGTTTCCCATTGCACCACCCTTTTATACCCGCGCTATTTTACCCACCCCAACCCCAAACAGCGACAACTTTCCTCGTCATGTAGGACTAGCCGTTCACCCGGGTACCAAAGGAACATTCGCTCCAAGGGTTGCGCTCGGGGTGAGGGAAGACACTAAATGCCGAGGGGAGGGGGAGGCTATTCGCGAGGGAGTGGGCTCAAGTGGTAGGCTACAGATAAAGGTGCCTCTTAAACTCGCTCCATGTTTATACTCGTATCCGCGTGGCCGGGCGTAGTACCACTTGGGTAACCAGCCAAGTGACAGCGCGGATCTTCCGCATAGATCTTTTGAACTTATGCCAATAAGCTTTCACTCATTGGAAATTTTTTTGAGGTAGCTTAGCTTTTAGTTTTGCTGGTCATTCATGTTCTAGTGATGTCAAGTTTTTCAAAATGCTCAGAATTAAAGAAATTTTTTTTTTGGGATTTTCTTTAGGAATTCTGGAAAATTTTCTTTAAGAATTTTGTAGAATTTTATAAAAATTTCTTTAGGAATTTTCGAGGATTATCTGTAGCAATTTTGTTTAAGAAATGTTTGGGGTTTTTTTTCCTAAGAATTCTTAGGAATTTTCCTTAAGAATTCTGGAAGATTTTCTTTAAAAATTTTGTAGAATTTACTTTAGGAATTTTTTAAAATTTTCTTTAGGAATTCTTAGGGATTTTCCGGGGATTTTCTTTAGCAATTTTATTGACGAATTATTTGGAATTCTCTTTAGGGGTTCTTTTTAGGAATTCTTGGGAATTTTCCTTAGGAATTCTGAAAGATTTTCTTTAAGAATTTTGTGGAATTTACTTTAGGAATTTTTTAAAATTTTCTTTAGGAATTCTTAGGGATTTTCCGGGGATTTTCTTTAGCAATTTTATTGACGAATTATTTGGAATTCTCTTTAGGGGTTCTTTTTAGGAATTCTTGGGAATTTTCCTTAGGAATTCCGAAAGATTTTCTTTAAGGATTCTGTAGAATTTATCTTACGAATTTTCTTTAAGAATTGTATGCGATTTTTTTTAGGATTTTTCGGGAATATTCTTCACGAATTTTCTAGGAATTTTTCCAGAATTTATGAAGCGATTTTGGTAAATTTAATTTCTCCGAACTCTAAAGAATTTAATAAGGAGATTTTGAATATTAAAATTCGAAATTGTGATCATTATCTGTCTTATCAATCCAACTTCTTCATAAATGATCACTTTTTTTGGGTTTTCCTCTTAACCTCTCAATATTTTAACCAAATATCTCAGAGATAAAATTATAGATCATTAAACTTTCCATCGAATTCATATTTTATCTCCAAAGATAAATGAAGTGGTTGGTAAGATCCGAGCGAAATAAAAGCGGGCTATTTCGATGAATTCAACGAAGCATAAATAGTTAATCCTCGGAGGAGGTAACACCTATTTCAAGCAGAACCTCACCGCCCACAATAGGAAGGTGAGGCTGTGGCTGAATCGAGCGAGCATTTTTCTGAGGTAGTCCAGCGGTTCGGTAGTCTCAATCAGCGGGCAATGCACCCAACGTCAATGACATCGATGATGAGGTCACAGGGCAGAATAAATGGTTAAAGCTCGAAGCTCGGCTGCGGAATCTTAGCATCTTGCCTCGCTCAGTATTTGAGTATCTTGAAATGAGTTTTGTTGGATCAATAAGTTCTGGCATAAGAACACAGTGTCCTTGTATCAGACATTGTACATTTAAGCGACTGTCTGTGTAGGGTGGAGCGGGTTTGTTGTGCTGGTAAATACGAGTGTAGGGAACCGTCTAGGACTCATTCAGTTATTTAAATATATATCTATATCTGTATATATTTGTTGCTGCTACTGTTTCGACTCTGTAGTTGTTCATGTCGATCCAGTCTCTGTGTTGGGCTGAGTGAAACCATTCCCAAACCAGATCTACGAACTCAACGAACCATTTACCCTTCTATATTCAACACTGTTATGTTTTCAATGTTCCCAAATGAGAGACAATGCTACCAATAGGATTCAGACCTAGATGAAAGTCAATCCTCGCTTCTATCGCTACTCTCCTGTCCTATTTTCTATTTAGTCCTAAATTAGACAACCCGCTGGATTTATAATTAGAAAATCGATTGTTAAGCTTGAGTTATTGTTTAGATTATGTTTTAATGAGACTAAATTGTTAGGAAATTTACTGCCCTACAATTTTATCTCAGTACACTTTTTACCTAAAACCACTCCTTCATTGAAAAAATCCTAAAAAAAGTATAAAAAATGTCGAAAATCGCAGATTATTGATGATATAATACCAAAAAATCTGATTTTGGTCTGAAATTTTTTTATAAATAATATATTTATTTAATTTCCATTGTGCCGAAATGTAACCTTTAATAAAAAAATAAAAAAAAATTCCTCCTTCATTTCTAATTAATCCTCCATAACTTTCCTGAATGCCCCTCATAAATATTAATGTACTTGACTGTTAATTTATCACCTACATCTATACCGTCAGTATATATCAACATTAATAAGAAAATCAAAATGTCTGTTCGACGCTCGAATAACGAGTTTTCCCGGGCTGATTATCAAGGGCAGACTTTCCCCTTCTCTTTCTTCTTCTTACCTCCTACTTGCTCTTAATTTCGTTCGTCTGATTCGCGTACACACTTAAATACGCTAGTGTTAGTTTTGAATCGAGCGAGCGCTGTTTTCCAACCGGTATATTAATTTAATTCTTCGGATACCCGATAGAGAAGAAGTAGAAGACGAAGCTCACCCCCTCTGGGTAAGGGGTTACACGGAACCGAGACGATGAGAAGAGGAAAAAGATACAGAGGTGGGGGAGGTCGCACAGGTTTGAATATTCATAGGAAAGAGGAATAGAGATCGAGCGTAATAGAATTTAAATTAAGCTCAACTACGAGAACTTTCGTAATGTGATCATGCTTCAGCTCTATCGATATTTATCATTTTTTTTTTGGGAAAATTTTACATTTTTTTCACACATAAATTGCGATTTGTTAGCTTTTTATTATAAAAATCTTATATAATTTGTTAATAATGTTTTCAGAATGAGCTGAAGTCTCCAAAATTTAGCCGGTTTTGGACAATTTTGCGTTATTCTCTCGGAAAATTTTAGTTTTTTAGGATTTTTTTGATGAAAAAGTGGTTTTACGTTAAAAATTCACTGAGATAAAATTGTAGAGCGGTAAATTTCTGATGAAAAATAGATAATTTTAAAAAAATTTATTTGAAAGTTTGAATAATAATGACAAAAATGCGAAATTTAACGTCGATTTCCTCGAAAAACGTATTTTTTTCTTAATTTTAGGATTTTTTCGACAAAGGAGTGGTTTTAAGTTAAAAACTTACTGAGATAAAGTTGTAGAGCGGTAAATTTCCAATCAATTAAGTCATTAAAAGTATCAAATTTCGTTCAGTAACTAAAAAAAAATCCCAAATTTTCAAACTCAAAGAAACGAAAAATAACCATTATTTTTGCTCTCGTTCTTATTTCGATTCCTACGTACTTAATAATGGTTTTTACGGTAAAATCAATAGAAAAGAGTGATGTATTAGAAAAACCGGGCAAAATGGACCGTCTTATAGTTCAACATCAGAACTTATAAGGGCTCAGATTTAACATTACATGATCTTTCATTCTATCGCCACTTGTCAATGACATTTTAAACCCACCCTCAGCTCCTGTTAAAGACCCTTGAAGCCCAAAAACAAGAGTATCGTAGGGTGAAACAATAGCCACCCTAGTTGTGTATTTCGGTCGTCCTTACTCGTAACATTTCGGGAGTTGAATCCACGAAAATCCTTCAATCCGCGAGTATTTCACTTGTGTTCCTCGACAAAATACCTGAAATCAGCTATCTTTTTCGGGAATCATTGTATGCAGAATGTAAAATGTATATGAATATGAATATACATATGCAGGGTGAATTATTAATCCAAGCACGTGGAATGACCCAACTGGATTCGAATCTCTACCGCGGAATATTTTTTTTCTAAAGGGTTTCTTTGTTTACTTGGAAGGCAATCTACACTGATAATCGGGATAACGCGACAACGACTCCAACAACTGACAAGAGGTTATGTATATTGTAAAAATGCATATAACCGTCACACACGACTATCATGTATATATACGATATCATATGTGATATGCGAGCATTTTATTACGAGGTAAATCATTTCGTGCATTCTCTTTCTTTGCTTCAGGTATATATGTACGTGCTTATTTATTTATGAGCTCATCTTTTTTTTTTCTCGTTGATAATTGGACGTAATTTTGTTTTCATTTTTCTTGTTATATATGTAAATTAACTGTCTTGACTGTAACTTATACTTATTTCAGTGATTTATGATTAATTTATCAAGATTTCAGCAAATATTTTGCGAAAATAAGCTTATTTTTTATCTTTTTTTAGGATTTTTTTGGCAAAGGACTAAATTTTGAGGAAAAATAATGCCAGGAAATTGTAGCCCAGGAAATTTCCTAACTGATAATATCCTTTTTTAAGTAATTTGATGAATATTTGATGAAAAAATTCTAAAAATACAAATTTTTTTAACATTTCATCATAAAAATGCTAATTTCTTGAATTTTTAGGATTTTTTCAATGAAGGAGTGGTTTTAGGGAAAAAATGAACTGACATAAAATTGTCAGGCGGAAAATTTCTGATCAACACTATATAAAGTCAAAAATATTTGATTGATATTTTCAATAATAATAACAAAAATATGAAATTAATTGTAGATTTTTTGGAAAAAACATGATTTTTAGGATTTTTTAGGATTTTTTTGATGAAGGGGTGGTTTTAGGTGGAAAATGTACTGAGATAAAATTGTCAGGCGGGAAATTTTGGGTCAATTCAATAAGAATTTGAAAACATTTGATTGATATTTTGGATAATAATAACAAAAATATAAAATAAATCATAGATTTTTTGAAAAAAACAGCATTTTTTTAGTTTTTTAGGATTTTTTCAATAAAGGAGTGGTCGTACATGAAAAATATAGTGAAATAAAATTGTAGGGCATTGAATTTCCAATCCAATGGTGTATAATTTAATTAAATTAAAGCAATAATAAGGGCGATAAAATCATTAATTAAGGCATGTAAACACGAGGGGTGAAAATAACTTAAAAATATTGAAAAAAAAAAGTAAATTAAAAGTACAAATGTATTTTCCAATTACCTATATTACCTAATTGCGAGTAAACACTGCAGCCATAGGATTAATAAATATATAAATAAACATCAGACTGATTAGCATTGGGTGTTATTTATCCATTGGGTAATTGCGGAGCCGCACGGCATCGGAAAATGATCTGAATAATAATAAATAAATAATAGTGAAGATAATGATAATGATATCGGTGTATAAGGTATGGCGTGATGCATCGCTGATGAATAACTACCTGGTGCGTGAGCGAGCCAGTGCGGGTGCATGATTTTAAACGCCGTAACCCTAATAACAACCAACGCCAACGCCAACCGGGTATGGGCTCATACTCACAGCGACTACAAGTGTAACGATTAATACACGTGTAAAGTAAGGCTGCTCATTAACGCTTATCAATAATAACATTTCTATATTTATCACATAATAACCCGTGTCTATCTCGTCATTAACCGAGACCGAGACTAGCTCAAGAATTACTGAGGGTGCCCGAGGCCGTGGAAGTCCAGGTTCAAGATGATGATGATGATCATCATCATCATCATCATCATCATCATTATAGATTTTTTGTGTCACATTGTATATCATTGAATCGGAAATTTACCGCTCTATAATATTAACTTCATATTTTTTCCCTCAAACCATTCCTTTGTTAAAAAAATCCTGAAAAAACAACTTATCTTATTTTTCGAAAAAACTATCATGAATTCATTATTTTTATTATAATTATTATTTCACAGAATATCAGTCAAACTTTTTCGATTTTATACAGTTTCGATCGAAAATTTACCTCTCTACAATTTTATCTCAGTACATGTTTCTCCTAAAGTCACTCCTTCACTAAAAAAATCCTAAAAAACGAAAAAAATGTTGTTTTTTCAAAAATTCTAGAATTAATTTTGAATTTTCTGGACTAATTTGCAAAATATCAAGCAAATTTTAAAAACTTTAGATAGGATTGATCGAAAATTTACCGCTCTACAATTTTATCTCAGTGAATTTTCTACCTAAAACCACTCCTTCATAGAAAAAATCCTAAAAAACAAAAAAAATGTTGTTTTTTCAAAAAATCTGTAGTAAATTTAGTATTTTTGTTATTATTTTATGAAATATTTTTCAAATTTTTTAAATTATGTATTAATTTGATAGGAAATTTACCGCCCTACAATTTTATTTCAGTGAACTTTTTGAATAAAACCACTCCTTCATTGAAAAAATCCTAAAAAACTAAAAAAAATACTGTTTTTTGGACAATTTTATGATTTTCATCAAATTTTTGTAACAATTATTGAAATATTTTTGAAAATTAAATAACTTGAATATTTTCTGGATCTATAATTGCTTGAGAAGCAATTCTATCTAAGATTGTTTTTCTAAAATTATTCCTTCCCTTAAAAAATCCCAAAAATATAAATTTTCAATCATTAATTTTACAAAAAAAATTTTTTTTTTTAAACTCTATTTTAACAAAATTAAAGCCCGTAACAATCAAATATCACTAATGTATGCAAACTTCCAATAGAAAATAAACTCACCCGAGGACAAAAATAAAAACATAATAATCTTGTTGTTTTCTCTTTCTCTTTAATGATTCTCGTCTGCGTTCGTCGAAGCCAGACTCGCGGAAACAACTTATTCCTATAAAATACATTGCGCTATACACTTTAGTGTCTAGTGTACTGTATACTGAGTCTGACTGTTCAATGGCGCGTGAAAAAGCGTTCTGGGAAATTCCGGTATGTTCATTTTCCCTCTCCACACCCTCCTCTGTTTCCCTTTACCCTCTTGCCCCGCATTGCACGGCAATAATTCCTCGAGCCCGTAACCATAGACCATAGACCCATTGGCTTTTAAATAATTCGAGTTCAATTATAATTTATAACCTTCCTCAGATTTATTTCTAATTACAAACTTATTGCTTATTAATTTCTCTAGAATTTATTTGGATGTTACTTTAGTTTAATTTATATTGCAATTTATTTTAAACTTTCAAGTCGCGGTTACTTTTTCTTCAGAGAGTATTGCAATGTCAGTATTGGAAAAATTCCGGGTGGAAAGTGGGTGGGTAAAAATTCTGCAATAGACTCTTACCCTCAGGGAAGCTTGCGGAAAAAGTTCAGTAAGTTTTCTTACCGAGAGATGGCGGTAGTAACTTACTTTTTATGGATTCCAGGGGAATACACTATACTAAAATAATTGCAACAAAGTGATACGAAGATAATTGTTTATTTATTAATCACGAAAATATACTCAAATAATTAGTTATTATTTAACAGACTTTTATTAGGTTAATTAAGTTATTTGACTGCCACAGCTGTGGTGGTATCTTGCGCGAGAGATTTTCCTGTGTGTGTGTGTGTGTGATCTACAGTACGTTGAGTAGTTCTCGTTGTTGGCGCTTGGCGGTGTTGAGGCGTTTTTGGTTGAGGGTCTGCCACTAGAGGCGTGACTGCTCTGCCAGTACCGCCACACTTTTACAGCAATCTCCGTGTACATATTTGGACTGAAAAATAAATTTGAAGCTTCATAATTATTTTCAGAAAAATTAATATCAATTGTTAAACGTTAATTTGAGGCTAGATTTTTTTCCTTATTAAAATATTTTTTTTTTTGTTTCAGGAAAATCATCAAATATACTTTAAATTGAAATCATTTGTAAGTCTTTAAGTGGAGTCGAAATTTAAGTCCGCGTAAAATCAAAGTTTGGAAAAATGTTGAAATTTGAAAAAAAATTTACTTACTCAATTTTTTATTATTTTCTCACCAAATAAAATTAATATTTGAATTCGATAAAAAATCATTCTGACTGAAAAATTTCCGAAAAAAAAATGATTAATCTTAAAAATATTTTTAAAATTCAAAAATTTGAATAGAAGAAGAAAATGATTTTATGAGGATTCAAACAATCAGTGGAAAGAGATAAAAATTATAATTTTAATTTTTTGAGATCTAGAAATTTCAAGTCGTCAATTAATATTTATTTTTGACGAAACAGATGATACAGCAGATATCGAAAAGTAAATATAATCACTTTGAACCAGGATGTAATCCTGGTTTTCAACATTTCAAAAAAATTTGATTTAAAAAATTTTATTCTACAAATTTAAATTTCCAAGTCATTAATTTTAAATAAAATTCAAAAAAATCTTCTGAAAAATATTTCACTAATCGTGTTTGATATTTTGCTTATATTACCTTGGAAAAAAATTTGTACTTGCGAGAAAAGTTAAGGGCTCTGCGCCACCTATCGGAATTTATAAGAACTAATTTTTTTTTACCTAGTCAATTATTTTCAAAAAATTCAGAGTTTAAAAATTAAGAATTAATAATTTTGGAAACAAATTTTTCCGATTCGGAAATTTTTTAAATAAAAATACAGCAACATCGATGAGGTGAAATATATTTTAACAATTCAAATACTCTTTATTGTATCAAGTTGAAGCGGTTTTTTAGTCAATTAAGAGATTGACCGTATAAATAAGACCTTTACCTACAATTAATTAAAAAATTATAAATTTTTTTCTAAACTTAAATTTATTAAAAGATTTAAACATTAAAAACCAATAATAGAGAAATATAAATAATGAAAAAATTGATGAAATATTTACTTGCCTCGAAAGGAAAATAAAACCCGCCGGAATCGAAGGAATTGAATAAATAGTCGAGAATATCGAAAAGAACAGCTAGATATCTTCTCATGTTTTTTTTTTTTTTTCGTTTTCTTAAAATAATCAGCAGAAACAATCACGGAAATTGAAGCTATATTAGTAAATTTAAAAAAAAACGTAAGTAATTATTGTAATTATTATTAGATTGCTTCATCAAAAATAATGTTCACAAATTCCTTGAAACAATTAAATCAACTAGAGAACATGTTTTTACTCACGAAAAAATTTTTTGGCCCTGCGCCGCCTATTGGAAGTTATTGCTTGATACTAAGCTTTAAAATTGATACAAAAAATTTGAAAATCCAAATATGTTGAAAAGCTAAGCAACATCGATAAAGTGACTTGGGAATCAATGAAATTACAGTTCATTAAAAAAAATCGGCTTTTATTTTAAAGTTAACTCATGCTTCAAAGCAACTCTGGCGAATTTGAATTATTTTAGAAAAATGAAGAACAAGAATATGACAAAGAAATTTTCAATAATCTATTCACATACAATTTTGGAAGAATTCGTCAGAGCCAATACTAATTGATGTAAACAAAAATTACGACAACAAATTTTTAATTTAGTATTTAAGAAAAATTAGTTACATTGTAAATAAAAAATTCATAATCTAAAAATTCGTCATAGAATTTTACTAAACTGAATTTTTAGCTGGAAAAATTTTTACAATAAAAATACAGCAATAGTGTTGAATTGTTCTTCGAAGATAAATTTTTTTAAATATTTAATCATCAAAAACTATTAATAGGGAAACCTAGGAAATTGTTAGAGATATTTAAATTATACGATCAAATCCGATATAACAAAATCTTCAGTGATTATTAAATAGGTGATCAATTAAACAGAATTTTAAACTTATAAAATTTTAGACTTTTATAAAATTAGCCGAAAATTAAAAGTGAATTTGTAAAAAATATGTATTTTGATTGTCCTGAAGGAACTTTCATGTATGAAACCCCGGAAACACTGTAACTTGTGAAAAACTCCATTATTTGAGTTAAATTTTTTTTTTTTAAATTCTAATCGACGATTGTAGGTCACTGAATGCGTATGATTAATTAATTCAGTGTCGTTTAATTGCAATTAATAAAAAACAAAAACTACAAGACTGTATATCTATTTATATCCATGTAAAATTAACATTGATGGTGATATATCTATATCTATAGATATTATGTACATTTTATTCCACCAGCCTGTGCATCACTTTCTTAGTACAGCTGTTATTTTAAAAATTTTTTTTTCTTTTTATTTTGCACGACTCATGATTTTTTTTTTTTTATATTTCATAATTAAATGAGCATTATGAGTCGTGCACTTTTGGATTTTCCAAACTTTTTTTTTTTTATTTATTTGAAATGCCTAGGCTAAAGCTAAATGGTAAAAACATAGAGGAAATTGTAATAAAAAATACATATATAACGTAGTAAAAGATGTCAGCGATTAATATTATATAAGTATATTAAAAATAAAAATAAATTATTAATTTCATTATTTAAGATCGCATACTATATATAAACAAGATTTCCTAAATTTTTTTAAGTTTATACTATATTTTCCAGGTCCCATGTATTGAATAGAATAAAAAAAAATTTCTGTACAGCAATGGGTGTCCCACTCGGTCATTTACTAATCACTAATTATTATTTATTATCTAATGATAATATATGATGAATAAAAATTATTTCATTAATAATAACTTTTATATTTAGCATTTAATAATTGATATTAATTTTTTTTGTATCACGTGAATGTGTTTTACCAAGTTTTTTACAAAGATTTTTTTTTAATAAAAAATATCTCTACTAAACAATATTTTGGTATAGACTATTTCTACTTGCGTTGTAGTTTTCTAAAATTTTTAATTATAATATATAGCATATATATATTGAGACACTACAAAATGTCCCGACTTTATCAGCCTGGCGAACTACCACCCGAAACTTTCGTTACCGACACTAGCTAAAATAATAGGTAGTCCCGTGACGTCACAAGACGACACGAGGAGGGGAAAACGGTCACAAACCCCAATACTTGAGCGGTGATCGACACTTCGATCTATCCCCCGGTATAGACCACCACCCTAGATTCTCAAGTCAATTTTACTACTATACTACTATTACCACTAATAGGTGATTACTCACCAAAACTTCTAAAACCTATAAAATATTATCGTCTAATTAATGAGTTTATAATATTACTATTACTACTATTTTATGTTAAATAAATATCATTACGTTTATTATTAATAATTAACTAATCATAATCTCGAAAATAAGTAAAATATTCATACAACCAATTTATTGTATTTCGTTACCGGATATAATAAATTTAATTAAAGTGTTAGTTTGGTGAAATAAAGTTAAGTTTTGTTATAATTTTATTCGCCAACGAATCTTCATTTATCAACTATCAATATCCACTCTGTGTAATTACACACGACCATCTACAAAACTAATCAAGGACAAAGGACCATCTTTGCAGTAAAATTTGTAAGTAATTAAAACAAGTTAACTGGCACACGTGGGAACTTTTGTCTAATAAATTAATTAATAAATCTATTAAAAACAAAGACAATCAATAATATACGGGAGCGGAATATCCCAGGGCAGTGGACCAAAATTATAACGAAATCTAGGCGATTATTCTTTATCCGCGAGGTCTAGTGGCCTAGAGAATTAAATTTTTCAAAGAAGCAAAAATTTAGTGTTTCAATATTTACACACACAACAGATTATTACATATAGATATTCTAAGTTAGAAAAACTACACCTACATTTTAAAAAATTGTAAAAAGATCATTCTCACAAAAATTTTTTTAAAAAAAAAAAAAAAAAAAAAAAAAAGTTATTGGATTTTAAAAGCTAAATACCGCGTTATTTACGTCGGTTTTCATTTTTTATTTAAATGTCACGGCAATATATAATGTACAAGTTTACGACTGCTGTATGGAATTTAAATCAGAAAATGTGGATACGCAACCGCTGAATTACAAACTAACCAACCACATACACACACGAATATCTGGAATCTACTGGAATTATCCCGACACAAATCACTGAATTCTTCCTGTTGGTGCCCCGTTAATACGGACAATCACCGTGTTAACACAATTGAGCTCAATTTCATTAATTAGAAATTACAATTCATCCTAGATGATATAATTAAATTTATCTGACTAATTAACATCAATTGTGACCTTGATTGTTTCAATAATAACTCCATGTGATCCCTAATGATTCTACATAATACTAATATAATAATACTATATAATTCTAATTACGTAAAGCTACTGACCAACTAAGTTTCCTTCTAAATAATTCCAGCCTTCACACTTTTAAACTTTTATTTGTTAAAACATTTGTTACGCAAAATATAAATATTTAACCCACATTTAGTACACACAACAAAAGAGTTTCACAACTAAAATCCCATACGAGTCGATATCTACGGACCACATCCGTTAACCAAGGTCATGAGGTCTAAATCACGTGCGTGTCACCAATGAAAGAACACTGAATTGCTCGTACTCACTTTATTGTAAAAATTGATAGTTTTTTAATTTTTTAAATAAAACTTGGCTAAGAGATATTTTTGAGGGGAATAGCCACTGTGAAATTTCAAAAAAAAAATTTTTTTTTTTTTTTAATAAATCAGGTTAGTAATTCAAATAAATATGAACCGATTTGTAATTTTTTTTTTTTCGTATTCGTCTATTCAGTAGATATAGTTGTACGAAGGCGATTTTGAAAATTTTGATTTTTAAGATTTTTTAGGACTGTTTTAATAAACAAAAAACGAAAAATTGCACGACTCATGATGCGAAGCATCAGAGAGTGCTTTACGATCGAAAAATTTTTTTCGCCTCATTTTGGCAACTATTTTTAGAATTATAGCCTTGTAAGTTCACGGAATCAAGATATTTTGCATACTATTGTCGAGATAATCTAATGGAGATTAATTCCATACTTTCTAAAAATTGATTTACTGCAATAGAAACGGAAAAAAACATCAAAATAGGTCAAAAAATTTTCCTGTCCGTCATGTATGAAACCCCGGAAACACTGTAACTTGTGAAAAAAACTCCATTATTTGAGTTAAATTTTTTTTTTAAAAATTCTAATCGACGATTGTAGGTCACCGAATGCGTATGATTAATTAATTCAGTGTCATTTAATTGCAATTAATAAAAAACGAAAACTACAAGACTGTATATCTA
>JZSA01003779.1:0-45167 GCA_000956155.1 Cotesia vestalis | reverse complement strand
TTTCAATTTTTTTTTTTTTTTTTTTTTTTTTTTTTTTTTTAAGAGACAAAATTAGTTCTCGATTGCGTTGAGATAGGAACAGCGAATCGCCTTGGGTGTTTGTAAGCCTCAATATATTTAAAATGTAATTTTTTTTTTTCATATCTAGTAGAATAACAATAAAATAAAAAAAGGAGAAAATTGTAGTAGTCAAAAGACCAGTGTCTTCCGGCGACTTAAAACTCTCAAAGAACCTAAAGAGAATTTTATAGGATGAAGTAGCTTGTACACAACTCTTTCAGGACTTTGAAGTGATTCACTAGGTAACGACACTGTACTACATTCATTTAACCGTTAAATAACGTAGCTTATTATAAAAGTATGTGAAATTTTTTCCGGTCACATTTTGTTGTTCGTAATTCTTCTGCTCTGAGTACCGGAGGAATACAACCTATATATTGAAAATCTTCAGTGGGAAATCGATGTCTTTTTTAGAATAAGAATGGATGGGGTTAACAATGATGATAATAATAAGTAAATATATGGAATGATTTTAGAATAAATAGACTCGTTGGACGTCAACCGAGTTGGTGAAAGAACTGAGAAAACTTTTTCAGCGGAACATGATGTTGTAAAGTCGGTGGCGAACTGAGTTGTGAGGATTTCAACTTTTCAAAACGTCTATCCGTCAGCAAGTTTAACTTTCAAAAGCGTTACTTGCATTTCTTGTTTTTTTTACTTAACTCGGCTGTTTTTTTTTTCTTTCGCCTGCGTAGTTCAAGTGGCGTGTTTTAATAAAACCTTATAAGATTATTTTGATATCACAGATAATAAAATAAACATTAATATAAAACCCATAAAGAAATTTTCTGATATGGACTGTGTTCATAAATGGTCAAACAAAAAAATTTGATTTGTTCATAAATGGCTTAATATGGTCTAAAATCTTCATATGTAATTTTTTACATCTCCTAATATGCCCAAATATAATTTAATTAATCGCTTAGTAATTTAATAGCCTGATATTGACGATATTTGACAAGATCAAGTCATATATGGTTATACTAAAAATTTTTTTCACAGCACTGCATTTTTTACTTTACAATTATTAATTACTTTTTATTGACAAATAAAGTTGACAGTAAAATTCCTTAAAAACAAAATTTAAATTTCGAGGTCTGCTGAGTAATTTTATTAGCCGGTGAGAAGTTTTTTGTTTAAGGGAAAAATAAATGAGAGTAGAAGGAAAAAAGTAATTAAGTGGAAGCGGAAGGTGGCAAATAGGCAAGGGTGCGTGCATAAGTGTGTCTAGAGTAAAGCAACACGCGGGAAAAATAAAGTCTTGGTTTAACATAAGCTACAGAAGGGGCTAGGCCGCGTTGGCGACAAATCGATCCGTGGTTCGCAATTAAAGTCGCTCTCTGGTGTGTCGCGTGTTGGCGCGATTCTTATCTACCCTGTGATTGGTCCTATCGCGCTCCAAGCTCATAGAGTCATGAGATTTTTTAACATTTTTACCTTTTTTATTTATTATTATAATTTTTTATACCGCGAGCTTTTTTATCTTAGTACTCTTGAAGTATACTTACGAGCCTTTAGAAAATTGGACTTGCATTTTTCGCTATTAAATTTTTGTTTTTAAAACCATGGTTTTCAATTTGAGATTTTAGTACAAGTAAAACCATGAATTTTAACAATTTAAATGTTTCTTTGAGTAAAATGTCGTGCTAAATTTATTTATTCATGTTAGTGTGAACGGTATCGTTATTTTTGCGGTTCAGAAATTATTTTCGTGATGAGATTGAGCTGTAGTCTCGGAAAAACTTTGCTTGCGCTTTAATCATAAGCACAAAGAAGTCGGCATCCGTTTTCGATGTAAAATCATCCAATTTTATATTTCCACTCTAATTTCACCAACAATCTCCCATCACATTGACATTTTTGTGACTTCAGTGTTTCCTTTCTCCTTTTCATCTTCTATCAGACCCTGATCATTCAACAACTTTTCGTTTACATCCCAAGAGGTTATATTTCCTTTTCTATATTATAGTATTACACTCGTTCCAGTTACAGTGTCTCGAAATAGCTTAAATCGAACGCTCATCTTGCCATCTATTTCTATATAAATTACTCTACATCCAATTCATTTGATCGATCGCAATAAGAAAACGCTCTAAAATAACATTAGCCACTATTGTCCCAGAGCGAACGGAGATAAAAATACAGACCAAGCTATGAAATTTTTTATATTGTGAGATAAGATGACTTGCTTCTATCCGATGATGATGACTTTCGATACCCGGAAGTAAAAATTAAAAAAGGCGATAACAAAATGGCACAAACTGTGTCGGAAAAAAATGGTCGGATTTATTCTAAGTGGATTTGTCGGATTTCGGTTATTGACATTGTCAACACGGGGTAATAAATATACGAACAGAAGTAAAAGTGTCTTGTGAGCCGAGAAAATAGTCGCGGTGAGCCCAAAACTGGGAGCACAAACTCATGTCAAAGCTATCGGTTTTCCCGTTTGACCTTTCTGAATGACATTTATATTCTTCTTCCCTTCCTTTTTTTTCCTAACTCATCTTTTATTTTTTTTTTCTTCTTTTCATCTTTGTTTTTATTACACCGCGTTTTTCCCTCTTGAGTTATTTTTTTTATTCCAAATCCTATCCACGGTGCAAACTTGTTTCCTCACCGACATTTACGATGAATCTTCAGTGTGTTGCCTCTTTCGCCGCCGATCCTTTATTATAAAGGGATCCCAAATGACGACCAAGTGCTCCGAAGTTAATGGTGCGATCAGTCAGATGCAATCGCTAAGATTTATTGAATGGACTTGGACTTACCCCATAGGAATTATTTTTTTTTAAGGAACCCACATGTTTCCGCAAGCAAAAAAATTTTTTCAACTTTTGGAATTATTCTCAGAGATTACTAACTAAGCCGTTAGTCAAGGAAAAAAACTCCTGTTTTATTATCCTGACAAATTATTTTCATATTAATGCCCTCGTAAAATACTTACAAGATTACTCTACAAGCTTCTTTTTTTTTTTTCTACAAGCTTAAACTTTTAAATTTAAAACTACGTCAAATTTTCGCTTACAACTAAGAGTGACTATTTTCACTTTAACACAATTTTTTTTGTCAATATTAATTTGCACTACAATCATTCTATTAAATTTATTATTCATTAGTTGGTCAATATAATGTTTTCACTTATATAATGGAATATAAATATAAAATTAATAAAAATTCTTTACGCGCAACATAAAATATCTAAAGTCGAGAAGACCCACGCACAATTGATCACATTAGGCTTTTATAAATTCAACTAACGTATTTTATAAAGACCCTAGTTTTTTGAGGGGTTAAGCACTATTTTCGGGCTGCGAATCTCAATTGAGCCATGCGATAAATCGTGAGTTAAGTTATTTAAATGAATTTTCGATAAACTTTTTATTTATATTTTCCTACTAAATTTTATCAAAAAATATTTTCGCAAGTTATGTCAATATTATAAACGTCGAGGAAAAGATTTTTTATTTTTTCTCTGTTTTTCAAGCTTGCAAAGTTCACAATTCCTTCGACCCTTCAGTTGCCTATTTTTAATTAAAATAAAAAAAAATTACTACCCTACAATAATTAAATATACTTTATCTAAAATTAAAATCAATTTGTCTAATTACAAATCAAATCTATTATAAAAATCGAAGCGAAAAAATTTATATGGTATGAAATAATGCAATAAATTAATATAATAGTGACAAAGTAATTGGATGTGGTATAAAAAAAAGTTAATATGTATGGAAAAAAAAATCCATACCGAGAACGGTCTCAAGAGAGTAAAAGCACGCACGCTGTCATCTGGATTTTTACGACGTAGTATAGTGTAACGGAAGTCGATAAAAGAAGCTCTCGGTGCAGCAATTAATTACAAAACGTTCACTGCCGCAGGACTAGGCTATAAAGTATACCTTTACGCTACTTTGTGCGACCGACTGTAACTACTCGAGTGGATAGCACATACGTACCAGTAACATCCCACAATACGTATATACGAAATTTAGCTCCCAAATGGTTATTCTTGATGGATAGCATGCCTCTCATAAAAAATTATCTACATACATACTCCCATTCTACTGCACATTTAGTTGGAACTTCCTACAGATCGATTTACTTTTAGTAAACACGAGGCAATATACATTTTTGGTTGAAAAAGGGTTACTCAATAAGTTATTCGATACTCCTGTGAAATTTTGTTTCGAGGTAATTGAACGAGATGTTTCAATCATAATTAAATATTAATTAAGTTAAATGAGAAAGGGACTTTGAAAGAAGTTAAAGAAAAGTTTTAAATTCCTGTAAAAATCTTTATCGACAGCTAATCTTAATTATTGCTTTTGTTATTTATGTAATAATGAACAAATTCTTAATAATATCGGAAATATTAAAAAAAAAAAAAAAAAAAAAAAACAATTTTTAGATAATAAAATAACAATCGGAGAAATTAATTAAAAATTTATTTAATTTTTTTTTTGTGTAAATTTTACAATAAAAAAAATTATTAATTTACGATTGAAAATTTTTTGATATAATTCATTATAAATTTATATTTTAAAAATTACATAAGCTATAATTAAGATAACTATTTTACATTTATTTCTAAGAAAAAAATCATCGAAAAATATCTTAAGAAATTTCTTCGAGTCAATTTTAGACACAACAGACTTATTGCGAAAAATTTGTGACGTTTAAAGAAATCAAGAAAAATTTATTAGCTCACATATTTTTTTATTTTATGTGACAAATAAATTCCTCAAATTTATTTTTTTGGATCAAATGATTTTTCTTTAAATCAAGTTAATTTTTTAACTCTGAAAAAAAAGACGAACCCATATTGACGAAATTTCTTCGCCTGTAAAGAATATTATTTTATTTTTGTGTTCAACAAAAAACAAAACTTATAAAATGATGATTAAATTGTTGCAGGTCCAAACGTCAAGACTGCAGTAGCAATTCTCAATTGTCTATTTGCTCGGCAATTGTGTTTTGAAGACCCGTCTTGCAGTGCCATTCTAGAAATTATCCCTCGAGTCTGTGGCCCAGAACTCGGTGAGTATTCATCATTCTCTACTATCCTTATATTATTATGATTATTATTATCACTATTTTGCTCTTGACAAGTTTTTAACTCATTTATATCGTACATAAACTTTTATACGCATACATATATTTTGGTGGTACAATTAGCGTTATTGTAAGTAATTTGAATAATGAAAAGAGGATTTCGTATGGTGTTCTTGGTTATACAAACAACTTTATTCATTTATTAACTTTCTTGTCTGTAAACATTTTAATTATACACAACACCATGCAAAACACCCTCAAAATAAAAACTCAGTTTTTGTTTCGTCATTCAATATCATGCATCAGATTTTTCGTTCAAGACATAAATTATTTGAGAATGATAATTATGGCTGCTTAATTATTTTGAGTGAGTTTTTGTATGGAACAGAAACGAGGAAAACAGAAAAAGAAGATGATAGAGTTTTAAAAGTTTATTATCCGCGTCTACCACCACAGCCAGTAAAATAGACGGATAAGTGCATGCTGGATATAATAGGAGGGACGAGGATAAAGATAACAGGTGGAATAAGGATGAGACAGAGAGCGTTATAGCGAGTATGAGCCTGTTGAAGTTCCTCGAAAACGCGGTCGTAAAGTCTATGAGCGAGTTGATCATCGGATAAATTAATAAATCAAGTTAAAGAAAAGTTTCCTTTACGCTGCGTTCTGAATCGACAGCGTCACTCTATCTGGCTATTATTTTTCACTTAAATTTCCATGAATTTTATTGAATTGCTCTTCAGTTGAATGGTATATTTTCGTCACTTTGTTTTTCATCGATATTTTTTCTAAGATAAATTTCAATTTTCTTCTCTTTACACATAAATTATACTGTTTTTCAAGTGTATTAGCGGTAAAATTACCTGTTCCCTTTAATACATTTTGTGAGATTAACATCTGACAATTTTATCTAAAGTGAAAATTAAATAAATAAAATCAGTAAATTTTAAATCGATGTTTCGGAAGTTGTAGAATTTTATTTTTTATTTTGAAGGACGAGAAAAATTTTTTTTATTTTCAATACAATTCATAATTTAAGATTTAAAAGCCTTTAAAAGCTCGATGTCTCTAGCTATATACTTGGAGCTTTTAAAACGTTTTTTTGGTAATTAATAAAACGGTATTCAGAAAGCTGGGATAAAAGGCAGTTTTTTTAAAACGAAATTCGGCAAGAAATAAATTTTAAAATCACATTGAAGGGTTTGTGTGTGACCATATATATACTCACATAGAATTTTACATGGTCATGTATGATTGTAAGTGATCACTTATGACCCATTTTTTTCCAAAATATGTTGAAAAAAATTTTTTTATACACTGAAAAAAAATTTTATTGAATCGAAATAAAAATTCTTAAATCAAGAAAATAATTTTAAAGAATTTTATTGTCTTGAATAAGGACGAAAAATTTACCTATTAGTTGATTTTTCAATTCGACCTCAAAATTCCGAAAATTAGTTCAAGTGAATATTTTTTTTTTTAATACTATACTGCAATATTTTCGAAACGCGTCGTTCGATTTTGATTTTGACGGTAATGAGGTAGCTTAAAGTATTCAATAGAAATTAAAAAAAAGTTTACGAACTAAAGGTAGATGTATATAGTATATATTTATAAGAGAAGGAGTCGAAAGGTGAATTACGAAGTGAGCGATCGATCGTCATCGACGATAAGTTAAACGATCCGCGCAAGCCTGCCTGTTCGCCACACGAGCAGTATACAGAGAATTAAAATTAGGATGAGGATGAGAGCAGTAAACGTGGTTGGATTGGTATAGGAGCCATACGACGGTTCCTTGTCTTAGAGAAGGAGACGATTAAATTGGTATAATGCATAAAGTTGTGAAAGAGAAAAAGCGAGACACGTAAATCGGTAGTGAACGAGAACTCTCCCTTCCCATACTAGGGTAGCTTCCGGTTGACCTGTCTCGCCAAAAATGCAGGGCATTCTCCCAAGAGAGAAAGAGTTCGCGACCCGTCAGGGTCCAAGCTCTGTTCTGCAGCTGTGGGGAGGAAGGGCCAGAGTCGTTCGGAAACGAGCCGGAAACTTCAGGATCGATATTTGGATTCGGTGAAGCGAATGCAAACGCGGCAACACGAGAGAATTATAAAAAGAAAACTAAAATATAAACAACAGAATAAACTAAAGAAATGTTGGACAAAAAATAAAACATGTATAATACAACGCATAGAGGGACTGGAAAATGAGAGTTTCTATTTATACGAATCGATGTGAATTCAGTATTTATACATATATATGTTAAATGTGAAATCTGTAGTGAGTACCGAAATTCGTGGACAAACCTGTAAGCGTATTGGGAGAATCCGATTTACCATAACTTCCGTATTCACATCGAGAGCCCTGATGTTTCCCAGCGATACAGAACCCATTGTACCTGTTTGAGCATGTATGTAGCTTGTGAAAAATAGTAAACAAATGGATGGCGCAAAAACAATGAAAAATATAAGGATCTGCGGAAAGAGGAAGTTAAAATTAACGTCGATTGGATTGGTAATTGCCATTTGCCGGTATTTGAGCTGAGCTTCGTAAGTCGATTTCTGACGGTTTTAAATTGAAATCAGCATAGGTATTTTTTTTAATAAATGTAAGCATATTATTTAAAATTGAGCAGTCAGGAATATTCATTTTATAAATTCTTGGAAATCAGAATTTTTTGATGAGTTTACTTTATAAACTTAAAAGTTGAACGATTTTGATATTTTCTGTTGTGATTTATATGGTTATATTTTTTATACAAAATCACGTACTCATTATTTCTTAAAATATGTTAAAAATTAGTTTTTAAGCACACAATTTTTTAGAAAATGGTAAATTAAAAAAATTTTTTTTTTAAGTAAAAAGTTTGACATTTTCCTGAGGAAAAAATTTTTGATACTGTCTGATATGTCCACACGTGACTAAACACTGGAAAAAAAATCAATTTGATTCAAGACAAAAATTCTCGCATCAAGAATAATCATTTTAAAGAGTTCCATTCACTTGAATCAGGACAAAAAATTCTTGAATTGAATTAAATTGAAAAAATAAATAAAAAAGGCTTGTTCAGCATCACAGTAGATAAAATAGTAGTACTAGGCTGCCCTGTGCGACTACTTACGGGACTGCACTTACGAGCACTACTTGCTATTGATGATAGACCTCGATGTAAGCATGCTGCTTCCTGTACTGACCGGGACTAGCAAGTACTTGTGGAAACGCCGATGGGAAAACGAAAGCTTTTTTGTGACACAGTCACGCAGAATACGATAAAAAAAAGTAACTCGAGAGGGCCAAGTCGAATATCCCGTAGGAATATATGAGATTCTTTCGATTCCGACAGCGGCTCGTTTTATCTATTCCAAATGGTGAAACGAACCAATGCCTATGTACCCCTCCCGGAGATGAGAAACGAGAAGAAACGATAGTTTTTATTTTATGCTGTACTTTATACATTATTATTTGGAATATTTTTAGTGAAGCTAGCTTTGAAGTTTATTATAAATAAAAACTCCGGATCAATATTTTATATCGGGATTGAATTTTTATTTTTGTGGGCAGTGAAATTTTTAATATTTAAGTGACTTACTGCCTTTAAAAAAAAAAAAAATTGGATAAAGAAAAGCTGCGAATTTAACTAAAATAATAACGTTCAAATAAAAAAGTTTTAACTTAATATTTTACATGTCAGTAAGAAATAATCTTCTTTTACACTTCAATTTAATTCTACTACAAAATTTAATTTTTATTTTTTTATAAGACCGTTTAATCTCCAGTGCAAAATATTTTTATTCCAATGCGTAAATTTTTTAGTCTCATGGATGAAGTTTTAGATATTTCTCTTCATTTTATGTTCCGTCAGAGGATGCGTTAAACTTAACACAAATAGAAAACAAAAAAAAGTTTATTATAAAATATTTAAAATACATTTTATAAAGCCGTAAGATTGACGAGAGTTTGAAAAAAAAAGGTTAGTAAATCTGAATGTGCATGTCTTGAGCATGTAATCCGTAAATTTATCTAAGCAGTTTAATTATAATAAAAATAATAAAACAATTCGAAAATTTCACAAAATTTTTTTTACAATTTTTTAATGTTTGTTTAAATTTTCCCGCAAATAGAGATCTGTATTAGGGGCTTAAATTTTAACGGGGTCTTTGTTTTGACCTTCTCTAACGAAATTTCAAGATCATTTGAAGATAAAATTTTTTTTTGGTTTTTTTGATACTCCTTAATGTCCAATATATTACTACATTAAGACTGATATGGGTATTTCAAGTCATATAAGGACATATCAAGCCATATATCTCCTAATGTAGCCAATTTTTATAACAGGCCATGTATAAACTTATCAGAAATTACATATGTAGATATTAGGACATGTCAAAAAATTTTTTAATCGAAAAGTTAGTTTGAAAAAATTAAAACAGTCAAAAACTGAACTGCCGAGGGCATCTGTAAAATTTAAAATCAAACATAAATAATTTAATGGGTCTGTAAATAAATTTGATTATCGTGACATGTGTATATTATATCACAGTACATAATATAATATGATATTACGATATATTTGAATAAAATCACATATGAGGATATTATATTCTTAACTTGAACTGACAAGTAATAGCTTGAAGTATATGTATATATTTCTATATAAGAATTTTATGTCACACAAAATCACAAAAGTATTATCGATCGAGCGAAAGCATACGTATGTTCGTATGTTTAGATGTATTATAGATAACGTAAGTAAAGAAATAAGCCGAGATGCACACAGTAATATGACTTGCGTCTGCATAGCATCTTCTTTAATGTCAACCTTCTCGTTTGACATATCACTGAAATATCTTACCCGAAGTAGAAAAGTAGTCTAAGAGTAAGACAAGCTGAACGTCGGTATGCCAAGTAATAACGCGTCTTACACCAATCGTTCAATATACGCCGTATATCTGTATACAAACTTTGCTATACGTGACTGCCATATCTCTTATTAAAAACTTGGCATTGAATTTCTGAAAAGTCCGAGGGTCGTTCAAATAGAGGGTCCACATGCTCGTTTTACTTCGGTTCTTCGATTGCTTTTAAATCGTAAGAAAAATCTTTGCTTTAAGTCTTACGGCTCGAATATTTTTCATTCCTTTACATTAGAGAAATCAGTTGACTTTTTTTTTTTTTTTATAATATATGGAGTTAATTGAGTGAAAAAAAATCGGGATTATCGAAATTGATTTTTTTTATTCAAAAAAAATTTAATGACCGGTGAAAAAAAAAACATATTTTTATTCGAAACATATTTATAGGGGATAAATTTCCTAGTTTTTTTGCCGATGTTTCTGTCTTTTTTTGTGATACTAAAAATAACAGATATTTAACTTTTTAGTTGAAAAATACATAAATGTCCAAAAATTGTTCTTTAAAAATTTCATTCATTTGTTTTTACAATTCTGTATGTGGAATAAGATTTTTTTTTATAAATTATTAGTTGAAAAAAATTCTAAAATTAGTTACATGTCTATTTAAACAGTTTTGCGTCAAGGAGATAATCAGAATTATACTAAAAAATTTCTATATTGTCTTTTGATAATGTAGAAATAAAAAAAAAATTTTTTTTTCATAAATTATGAACAGAAATCACCTTTTAATTATTATAGATAATTAATTTTTACAGACATCGATGATAATTAGTTTTGGTAAAATTTTTATTTGTATTATAAACTATGTAGATCATCAATATTTTGTTTAATTGAAAATAACCTTAATAATTATTAGAATTTATATAGTACTAATTGAAAAATGATAAATTTGAATTACAATGGATACGAACTCAGTAATTTCCTCACTCAGCAGTACTATTACCGCTGCAATGAGGAAACTATTTATCTTGATAAATCACCGCAACTCTCGACTTTAAAGACTGTTACTACTGCCCATCTGTGTGTATTATACGTCTACATCTTCTGAAGAACGAATCTATCGACTAGATCGAAAAATCACGGTTGCGGACAAAAAGGATCCGATAGAGAAAGAGTTACATTAACAGAAGAAGAAGAAGAAGAACGAATGAAAAAGCGGGCAAGTAAGAGCGAGAGAGACAACGTTTATTTGGATTTATGAATCTCTGGGCGGTTCGTTTCTACCATAAACTTCGGGGAGCTTGTGGCCGAGTAGAACGTAAAACCTACCACCTCCCACTACATTTTCCGGGAGATCCAAAGAGGATTTCCATGGTGCTTAAATTAATTCTGATTTATTGCTGGATGATCACGCGTATAATCCTCGTAACGTATTTTTTCTTACTCATTTTAATACTACCTTATTTCATTTGTTGTTTTGTAGTTACTTTTTTTTATACAGTACTGAGCGTAATTATGTGCAGACATCTCTAATAGTTTTACTAATTGAAATTTATAACCAGTTGGGTTTATTAAAATTGAATTATTACAAGAGCTTAAATACAAGAAGAAAAATTTGGAGCTTTGGCTAAAATATTTGTGGAAAGAAAATAAACGAATTTTCGAACAAACAATTTTTTTTTTTTTTTTTTTTTTTTTTTTTTTTTTTTTTTTTTTAACTAAATAGATTTTTGATTTTTACTTTTAATAATTTATATTTGACTTATCTGTAAGATTTTTCATTAAAATTTTTAACACTTTAACTAAAATAATACTTAAAGTGTGAATCTAAGAGAACAAAAGACCAAATTTTCCATGGCCAGGTACATAGAATAAGAACAATGAATAATAAAATATCTAAGTTGGTTAAAAGAAAAGGTAGTAAGTGTAATTTCTCGGCATAGTTGCCTAAAGAGTCGCCGCAAGAAATTTTCAATTTGAAACCCCGTGGCGTTTTCAGCCCTTCATTCGGCTTTTTGCATGAATTCCATTAAACGCCAAATCGCCCCCAGCAGACTACATAAACTCTCTCGCTTCCACCTCCTCGCTTTTTCTACCTCATTGGCGGTTAGTTTCGAGAAAGAGTGACAAAACGGAAATAAAGAAAGAAAATAATGAAAGAAATAAGAACCCGCGAGGAATTACTACAGAACTACATTCAAAGTTTATTCATTTCGCCTATTATACATCCGATTTCTAAATTATTATTACAAGTTCAAATTGTTTTTCTAAAAGTTACTCGTTTATCTTTACTTTTAAAACATAAAACATTAGAAGATTGTAAGTCATTACAATTCCCAAAATCATCCCCGTGAAAGAAATTCTCAAATACCGACATTTATGGCATGTTCAGGCGATATTTGTGAATAAAAAAATAATTTATTACAATTTTCCAGTTTTTTTTATTTTTTCTATAAATTTGTCCATTAATTAATATGTTTTATTGGACGAAAATTAATTTAATTAAAAGATAAATTTAAACAAACTTTTCAGAGATTCAAAAAAAAATTTTATTTTCATTATTTCAAATTTTATATTGACTTCATTTGTCATGCATAGATATTTCGCTTCGTAAAATTTAATTTAATTCAATATTTGTTAACTTACAATGCCTCGCTTTTTCTTCTTAATGAAATTACAAATTATTTTTAAAATTTTTTCAATGTAGAAGTTTTTATAATTTACTGATTTAGGTAAAAATAATTAAAAAAAAATGTATTTTCTATCCAAGATTATACAAAATCCAAAAAATTATACAAAGACAAATCAAGCCATATCAGGACATTTTTTTGCGAGCTGTTACATCAAAAGGAAAGTATAAAAGATATCCATTTAGGTTTTAGTTGACCGACAGCTGGTCGTGGTTGATTAGCATCAGGAATGCACAAGTAACTCCTATATCTACTTTGCATAAACACGAACCTCCGACACTACTCTAGTAAAGGCATTAGATCTCTTACTTTATAAATTTTGATTTTTCAAATTTTTCATTTATGCTCTTGATTATCTTCATAAAGTATCTTTAAAAAAAATAATTTCACCGCATCCGGTATTTGACGCTTCTTTAGAGCATCTATAGATCGGATCACATATCCGATAGTATTATGCGAAGTTTGAGTGCACCCAAGCGTAATGAGAAACAACCGGTGGTAAGTATAAACTTCAACGGTCAACTGATTCAAAGTAATTGCAGTGCAGAGCAAGCTTTTACTATGAACATTTGTTTACTCGAGCGTGCTGTTGATAAACCATCCTCAGTGGTATCGACAATCCTTTCACAAAAGTTATTTCCAAATCAGCTCACAATATCTGATCAAAATGTTTCTATCCGAAGTATCACTAATTTTGGTGATGCTCTAAATGAATTGGATCTAGAATAAATAGAAAGAAAAACAACTATATGTGATATGTAATGTGAAATAAATATTTTTTAATCAAGTTGTGAAGTATTTATTCGTCCGTTAGTTGGAAGTTGGTTGGGAAAATGAGAAAAATGGTAAAATCAATAGCAGACAGTAGACAGCGTTCAGGGTAGAGGATCGTTAGTGGTAAAATCGAGGAGCACTCGAACCCTCAGTGCTCGGGCTTCTCAGTCAATGCTCGTTATAGTTACAGTTGAGGATACTTATGTTTTAGTAATAATCCAAGCTCATTATCGTTTACCTACTCGTAATAGTATGATTCAGAATAACAAGTATAATACACCAGCAGTTAAGCTGCTCGAGGTATTACATTAGTAAACGCTCGGTTTGAGTTTCGGTGACCTGTTAAAGTGCTTCCAAGTGGTTTCATGATCTTAAAGTTTAGATTATCTCTAAGTGTCTGGGGAATATTAATACCAATATAAGTGTCGACGTAAATAGGGGCCAGGGAATAGGGAGCTACGCAGTATCTGAATTTTTAAACGAATAAAAGCTAATATTTTAATACTTAATTTATTTAAAAAAAAATTACTTTGCTGAGTTTTATTTTTTTTTTTTATAGACAAAATAAATAAAATCCAATAATATAATTAAAACTATCCACTCTTCAAGTTTTTTACAGTATATTATGATTACTTCTGTACTATCATCCATGTTAATTTTTTTCCTGGATATCCTGGAATTTATACTAGATATCCTATAATTTATACAGCAATGAACCTTTAGTAGAAGTTAATATTTGCAGAGTGGTCTCTTTTTTTACCAATATTTACGAATATTTCAAATGAAAATGTACGAAATATCAATCAAAAGCTCGGGCTTTTAACTAAATTAAACTCCGGTTCACATTATTGATATCTATTTTTAAATCAATATTCTACGATTAATAGAAGCAAATTTTATAATTAATTCAATTCAATTTATTGGTGCATCAACTCGTTTAATCAAACAAGCATGCAATGAGCAGCGATTCAAAACTGTATTTTTTTAAATTACACTGATAACTGTTATTTTGAATTTACACTATAAATTTTATACTAAGCAATTTTTAATTTGTTTAATAATTTTTATTCAGAAATAAAATACTTAGTATTTATACAATTAACAATTTGGTTATTATAGTTAAAAATGCCAAGTTTTATGAAAAAAAAAAAATAACTAATAATTTGAAAAAAAATTTAGATCACTTAATAACTTCGTATAATTTTTAAGAGTAATTTTATAGAACCACATAACCCCACACGCGCATTTGGTCTGAGAGATGCGATATATTAATAATTCAGGATAAGGACCTGGCGTGAGCTCGAGAGAACAATAGAAGACACCTATACATGTTCAGTAGCTGCGAAAAGTTCAAACATATGATTTAACGCAAACTGGAATATACTAACAGTACGCTCTCGTAAAGTTTCAGTCCAGACCACCGGGTAATAACTACAATTTAAATACAAATTGTCTTTTCTCTGAAGAAACCAGTTAAGTATTATTAACTGAGATAAATTACAGTCACAATTTTGTCAAGAACACAACTTTCCACGTTTTGTAACACAAAAACCGACTTACCTAGTATCCACATTACATCCTGTTTTTAAATTATTTAATATTAACATAATATTCCATTAAAAATTTTCGTTAAAGTAGTATCAAAGTAGAAATTCAAACTTTATTTTTATTCAAGAGTCTGAAAAAATATTTATTAACAGTGTGTTATAGAAATAATTGAGTACCTGAATAACGAAGGCATGGAAAAATTTATCAGTGCTTTTTATACGACGTTTTCTGTCAATGTTAATTATATTATTTAAATTTTCATCACAACTATTGTAAATATTTTGAGAATAAGATTCAATTGTTAAATAAATTTATAATTAATTTAATTGCTGTTCCATTTTTTTATTAGATAATTGGAATCCTGTTTTTCAAATCAACAGTAGGAAGTTTTTTTTTTCAGCATGGCGACGGAGCTTTTTTTTCCAATTCGGTCGAATAATTATTTTTAAATTATAGAAAATTAGTTTTAAATGAGAATCGACCTTAAAAATTGTAAACTTTGACATTACATATTTGGCTTTTTAAATGGCCAAAAATTTTGCAACACCAAAATTTTATAATAAACATTCATAGACTGTAAAAAAATGGTCAAAATCTTTTGAAAAGTGGATTCGCTTTAAGACTAATACTTAGTTTGGGTTGTATCAAAGTAAGACAGTTTTTTTACTACAAGAAGAAATTATTAATACACACAATTGTATAATATGTATATCACCATTGATTTGAAGCAAATTGATTGTCAATAAATACATCAATAATAACAGAATTAATTAATTAGGCAATCAGATATGTTAATTATGGAGTAAATGTTTAGCTATGCGATAAAAAATTGATTAATCAATAAAACCGCTGACTATACGCGTCAAATGTACACTCTATGATTACCACTAATCGGTAAAAGCGTAAGATTAGTGTTATCATACCGTAAATCTGTGAAATAAAACGATTGAAACACGAATAACCACATCTCAGCAGGGTGGATAATGTCTGCGGGAATTCCTGGAGATGAAAGGTATAACAGTGTGATAGTGACACGATATAATGTTTTCTTGGTCTTCACCGACTATAACTTGAACTATAGCTGTAGTATAGCTGAATTGCACGATAATATAGATTGTACAACAAAATAAGGATTGTTGAGAATCAAGAGAACGAGTAGATGGTTTATCAACGATTGCAACAAACCGGGTCGCTAGCTTGAGGTTGTTTTATACCG
Source organism: Cotesia vestalis (assembly GCA_000956155.1). Lineage (NCBI taxonomy): Eukaryota > Metazoa > Arthropoda > Insecta > Hymenoptera > Braconidae > Cotesia > Cotesia vestalis. The sequence continues at coordinate 28,980 of JZSA01003779.1, read as the reverse complement.
GCCACCCGTGGCTATATTCTGTCCACGGAGCTCGCGTTTTTATGTGACTTCGTCTTCGGTAACGATCTGTTGAAACCCCGAGGTATCTTATCACCTGCTTTTTCTTACATTTTTATTTTATTGTTATCATTATCGTCATTGTAATTCGTAACTCACTCTAATTCCTCTAACAAACTTTTTCCTTTATTTAGGAGCCCAGCTAATTTTTATCTCAAAACACGTTGATAACGTCTAGATCGCTATATTCCGGGTCTTTATTTTTTCCCTCGTTTATTATTTTCTGTCTTTCATTAAACTTTATATCGTCATCATCGCTCATGTTCTAGACAAAAGACGCCTTAGGAATTAATTATGGAATTTAAATTGAATTATTTAAACACTTTGCATATTTAGTTTATTTTATTTACTACAATAAATACTTTTTCCAACTTTATTTTCAATTTCTGTTTATATTTTATTACTGTTTACATTAATTTAATAGCGTTCTCTTTTGTGATGAATTACACAACGATTAAATTGACTATTTTTAATTGATAAATTGTTAAAAAAATATCTGTACTTGTCAAATATAAATTTTGTGAAATTTGAAATGTTATTTGACTTAATTTTCAGCCTCTTGATGAAGCTCGCACATTGTTCTGATTCTAAGCGTTAAAATCGTAAAAATAAATAAGAATTAATTGAAAAATTCAGTGCTATAAAAAAACATAAACAGCGTTGACACGTTACATTTATTTTTTATTGAACAAAAAATCTCTGCATCGGAAAAATATTATAATTTATTTATCTCATTGAGTAAAACCAGAAAAATGATGTTTTCTCGTTTAATAAAATTTTTAAAGGGTCTCTTTTGATTTATCGTAAAAAATAAATGGTTGAGAATTTTTTACATCAAAAAAGTATTCGAATTTTTATTAAAATTTTTTTTATTCGGAAAATTACCGTAAAAAATTTAAAATTGTAAATTCTTGAGAAAAAAATTGTTTTATATAAATAACACTTCTATAAAATTCGAAAACAATTAGCAAAATTCACCCTGTAACAATAATTTAATTCATTAGCATGACCCTAATCTTAATAAAAGTATACGTAATTACTACTAAAAAAAACTCAGTATTACTTTCCATTTAAATTCCAACTAAAATTCACCCTCGAGTTTTCCTGAAAACCCTATTTAACCTACGTCATAAATCTAAAAAGTCTTTTATAAATGTCTAATCAAACTTTGAAAATCTCTAAGACATAAATATTTTAGAGTAATAAATGTTTGTCTAAAAAAAAAATTATTGAGATTCAGTGAATATGTCAGTGATTTCACATCTCGTATTTTTAAGCGAACACGAAAAACTTTTTTAGAAAAAATAAAATGAAAAGTTACACATAAAAGCCGGGATTTACATTTAACATTTCTTACGGCTGGATAGATTCCCCGGCGATTTACTATATTTGGAAGTAAAGGAAGAAGAAGGAGAAGGAAGAAGAAGCTGAAAACTCAAAAATAAACGAAATATAGATTTTTACCTACTCACAGTATATTTGTCACATGTTTACATAAATAACAAATAATTTCTGAGACCAATTTAAATTTAAAGCTTGATAAAGAGCAAAAATCCCCTTTGATTTTCAAATCAAAGATTTAAGCTCAAAATTGTTAAATGGTCACACATCGCTTGAAAATTTGACTGCTCACATGTGAGCATAAATTTTTAAATTAAGTTTTAATGTACAGTACAGAATATATTATAGAAAAGAGCAATATATGACCCGATAAGAAAATGATATATAAGTAAAAGCTCGTAACTGACGATTTAAAATATTATTTATAAAGAATAATTTCTCGGCGACTTAACTTTTACTTATTCATTGAATTTTATAACAATTTAAAGAGAAAAATGGGTTACTTATTCAAATATAATCACCGCTTTAACATCTAGAGCGTGAAAAACTGTCGTACAAGATAAATCAGTGGTTTATAATTAAAAAAAAAATAATAATATACGTATGTAATAAAAAAGAAATAAAACTAAAACAAACTATTAAACACGACTCGTATGTATGCGTACGAGTGTTTGCGTATTTATGTGTCTGGATAGGAGCATAAAGTGGGTACACGATATTTAAAACATGTGTAACACGAGGTCACACTCGTTATAAGTGTAATCTCACGTAGTAATAACAAGTTTAACGATAGCCATGTTGTAGCACAATACAGCGGCAGGGCAGAAAGCATTCATAACGAGGGCAGATGCCGTTCGAGGTTCTACGATCCGTGGTAGCATGGCAGGACTTAGGTTGAGCTTGGACTGGTGGATGGAAAAATGATAAAGTCCGTTGTACCCGCCAGTACGGAGTTTACTTGACTGCACACTCATGTGCATTATATAGAGCTTTTACTTGTACTGGTGCTTATTCCTGCATGACTTGATATGCCGGAGCGTTAGACCTGGCATATTTTAATTTCATATGCTCGCACTCTATATGGTGCACTGCTGTATCGCGTACGTGTGATGCTGGAGATTCAATTTCGTGAGGAAAAGGTTGTACGCTCACGTTTGAAGCGTGAAATCGAGATAGATTCGCGATTTTTCTTACGATCTCTCTTATATGTGTGATAAAACTTATGTACTGTTATCGATTTTTACCGGTTGTTGCTGGATATCATTCAACACCTAATTTTACAACGTGTATTATTTTTTTTTTTATTATATAATTTTTTTTTTTTCGATTTTTAAAAGAAATGTGCTCGGTAAAAAGTAATTGGTAACTACGACTGACTAGATATCGCTAGCGATTCCTAAAAAAAAATTCGTAGCAGCTGCCGATTATTTTTTAGTCGAAGCGGCCAAAAATGGGATGAATGAACACTAAAATGTTGACGAGAAAAGACTGGCAAATCGAGAGTGGAATTGTAGTGAATTTTTAATTTGAATTTACTGGGTCACTTCAGAACCCAGGGTTTCAACTTGCCGTTAAAAGTAAATAGAGTTTTTTCGGTGAGGTGATTTTTGAGTGAATGTGGATTTCATTTTAAGCTCCATTACTTCGATGGATGTTTTAATCTTTACATCTATAGATCGGATCACATATCCGATAGTATTATGCGAAGTTTGAGTGCACCCAAGCGTAATGAGAAACAACCGGTGGTAAGTATAAACTTCAACGGTCAACTGATTCAAAGTAATTGCAGTGCAGAGCAAGCTTTTACTATGAACATTTGTTTACTCGAGCGTGCTGTTGATAAACCATCCTCAGTGGTATCGACAATCCTTTCACAAAAGTTATTTCCAAATCAGCTCACAATATCTGATCAAAATGTTTCTATCCGAAGTATCACTAATTTTGGTGATGCTCTAAATGAATTGGATCTAGAATAAATAGAAAGAAAAACAACTATATGTGATATGTAATGTGAAATAAATATTTTTTAATCAAGTTGTGAAGTATTTATTCGTTCGTTAGTTGGAAGTTGGTTGGGAAAATGAGAAAAATGGTAAAATCAATAGCAGACAGTAGACAGCGTTCAGGGTAGAGGATCGTTAGTGGTAAAATCGAGGAGCACTCGAACCCTCAGTGCTCGGGCTTCTCAGTCAATGCTCGTTATAGTTACAGTTGAGGATACTTATGTTTTAGTAATAATCCAAGCTCATTATCGTTTACCTACTCGTAATAGTATGATTCAGAATAACAAGTATAATACACCAGCAGTTAAGCTGCTCGAGGTATTACATTAGTAAACGCTCGGTTTGAGTTTCGGTGACCTGTTAAAGTGCTTCCAAGTGGTTTCATGATCTTAAAGTTTAGATTATCTCTAAGTGTCTGGGGAATATTAATACCAATATAAGTGTCGACGTAAATAGGGGCCAGGGAATAGGGAGCTACGCAGTATCTGTCGCGTCGATAAAACGTTTAGTATTTAATTTTCAAGAGAATATGCTTTTTGATTATCAGATAAGTATTTTAGCATGATATTGTCTAAACTTTACGGAAAATTATTTGTTTAAATTTCAATTAGAATGAAGGGAGTTATTCTAACAGCAATTATATCATTGAAATTTAAACGAAGATTCGATGTAAACTTTAATGAATTATTTATTATTTATTCCGCTTTTTATCGGTCACAGATCTTAGGCACACACTTAGATTGCTCGGCCAAATTCACAGATTTTTATAATTAATAATCAGTGCAAATATAGTCAATTAAAATTTATCTAAAAAACTGATTTAAATTAAAGAGTTATTTTATCAAAACTCAAAACAAATGTTAATCAAAAAATTTTTTTTCTACAAAAAAAAATTAATTTATAAATTAACGGAGATTTATTTAATTATCAATGAGTGTTAAATAAGTAAATAGCTCATTTTTTTTTCATTATTGAAGCAATTTAAACTTGGTTGATAAAAAAAAAAAAATACTGAAAAATTGCACTGTAAGAGTTTCTTTGAAGCCTCAATGTAGCTCATGCTCTAATTTTTTCTGAACAAAAAAGATGAAGTAATAATTAAAACGATAATGAACAATAAGGCAGCTAAGTTGATGTACGTAATAACAGCCGAATGGCATATGGTATATTAGTGTATTATTATTGTACCCTCGAAAAGTCTCTCAGTTTATAATGGCTCACGAAACGATACGAAGTGAGCAAAGGTTCTATTCGGGTATGGGCGCAATGTGTCCCAAGTCTACTTTGTACGGCACAGAGGACTTGTTGTTTCACTATTTTTTATTACTCTTTCATTCACTTGCTCACTTCCTCTTCCTTTTATTATTTATCTTTATGTCGCTCGTGTTTGTGTGTACGGAAAATAAATGAATAATGCTCTTGAGTTCTCGAGAAAATATGTGAGTAAGTTGGTGTATGTGTGCAGGGAAGTGGAAGAGTAGGGCGGTATGAGTAAGTGCAGTGTATAAAAAAAAAAAAAAAAAAAAAAATGGAATAAGATAGAAAAATGTCAGAATCATTCAGCTCTCTCGCTTTTAATTTCCCGAGGTTTATTTATTGCTATGGGCTATTTGTCATTGTTATCGGGGAATCGTTGAAATAAATCGGAAGCTAGATAAATTATTGACTACTCTTTTATTTATTTTAAGGCCTATTTAGTTTCTATTTATTTATGCTCAAGTATGGGTTCAAAGATCATGAATTTTTTAAATCTGGGTCACTTATATTAGTATTTATGAATGAAGTAATATTACTGAACACTAATTTAATTATAAAGTTATTCATAAAGGGATTCTGTTTGTAATTGATGAGCTTCAACATTCAAGAGCAGACTTATCAAGTATTTATATTCTTCTGTCTGTTATTTTTTAAGTGTTTTAAATTAAAATCGATCTCTGAGTCTATTATTAATGATTTTTGACGTGTATATTCAATATTTAATCTTATATTAATTAAATTAAATGATATTTATTTTTAATATAGTTCGAGAGCTTTTAAAATTTGTTAAATAATGAAAATTAATTTCTCTGGTCATCTTTAAATATTAATATTTTTCAGTTTAAAGCGTTATAGTTTATAATATTTATAAGAAACTAAAGACGTCAGTAAGTGTCAATGACTTTAAATCAGGATATTTCAAAAGTCTATAAGAAGTCAAAGCGCTAAAAAATTAATATTTATTACCCAATTACATATTATTTATGTGGGAAAAACTGGGTTAAACTGCCGATTTCAACCCTTTAGCATTCACGTTAAGAACATTTGTTTCACTCATATTAAAACATTTTTCTAAATGAAAAAATTATTTGAACTTTTTCTGTCTTTTCAAATGATTTGTCTGTAGATAAAAGTGTTAATTCCACGTGTTATGTAATATTAATTAAAATAAAATGCTGTTGATATATATCGTAATTTTTTAAGAGATTTTTCTTGTGGTGAGGTAAATTCATATATATTAATTTTTTTTCATGCATAAAAAAATTTAAAAAATTTTTATTATCGAACCATTTTTAAAACACATTTTACGGTAATTTTTTTTCATTTTAAAATTTAAACACCATTTAATAATAAAAATAAGAGAAGTATTCTTTGTATTTATTTTATTCAGGAAAAAATCGAATTTTAAATTTCTTAATTTTTTTTAAAAAGTTTATGACAAAAAATAAAATACGACCTACATTTTAAAATAGCTTTCCATAGAATTCTGTTCATTTTTATTAGTATTACTATTACAGTATATATATTTTTATTTGTTTTTCGTAGTGATTGTCTCCGACCGTTTTCTTAACACGTGACGAAAATGACCGACTGAATTTGTCCGTACACCGGGATTTCCGTCTATTCGGAGTGGAGCTCACCTTAGAGTACTCGAAATACAAGCGATACGGAAAAAAACGCCAGGAAAGAATAAGAGGTTTTTGTTCTATACGCGTGTGACAGCTGTACACAATCATTGGCATCTGCGCCTTTAAGATTTCGTCCTGCTTTCATTGAGAATCCACAGAGCCATCGTTCCAAACGAGCTTTTGCTTTGTAAATGTCACAGCAACAAAAAAAAATAAATAAAAGAAAAGAAAAACAAAAAAAAAATAAACACAATTGTATTATAGAATAAAGAGTCAAGTGCAAAAGTTGAAGGCAAAGCTTTTAGTTTGTTCTTGTTATTTTGTCCGAATGACTATCTCATCTCACTTACCCTTATCAGTCGGCAATTTTATAGGATGTGAGATACCTCTATAGCCTCGTTCCATTAGAGAAATCGCATCCAAGATATCTTACTTTTGATACAAGAAGCTTTTTCTACCGACTCAATTTCCAAGAAAAAATGTCCCACATACCAGCTGACAATTTTTAAAATCATAACTGTCATCTAGCCACTTTTAACATGTTACATTACATTTACACTCTGATATATTTTTCAAATAGTTCATGTCTTTTCTAACTTTTTCAGTATTGCTCAAATTTACTTCAAGCTTTCTTTTTTAAATGACACCTGAAGCTTTTCAAGATATTAAATTTTATACTTATTTTTTTTTCCCATATTTTGACAGAAAGTTTTTTATTTTTTTTTTCCATACCATTGTCTATTTTTTCAACTTTTGAGTTCATCAAAAAAAAAATGTCACATAATTTTCAAAAATATTTTTACTGTTTATTATCTAAATAAAAAAAACTAAACTTAACAAAAAAATGTCATTTTAATGTCTCAAAAAAAAAAAATTTGTGACCGAAAAATTGTCCAGGATCTAGCAATTTAAAATCAGACACTCGAATTTTTAAACGAATAAAAGCTAATATTTTAATACTTAATTTATTTAAAAAAAAATTACTTTGCTGAGTTTTATTTTTTTTTTTTATAGACAAAATAAATAAAATCCAATAATATAATTAAAACTATCCACTCTTCAAGTTTTTTACAGTATATTATGATTACTTCTGTACTATCATCCATGTTAATTTTTTTCCTGGATATCCTGGAATTTATACTAGATATCCTATAATTTATACAGCAATGAACCTTTAGTAGAAGTTAATATTTGCAGAGTGGTCTCTTTTTTTACCAATATTTACGAATATTTCAAATGAAAATGTACGAAATATCAATCAAAAGCTCGGGCTTTTAACTAAATTAAACTCCGGTTCACATTATTGATATCTATTTTTAAATCAATATTCTACGATTAATAGAAGCAAATTTTATAATTAATTCAATTCAATTTATTGGTGCATCAACTCGTTTAATCAAACAAGCATGCAATGAGCAGCGATTCAAAACTGTATTTTTTTAAATTACACTGATAACTGTTATTTTGAATTTACACTATAAATTTTATACTAAGCAATTTTTAATTTGTTTAATAATTTTTATTCAGAAATAAAATACTTAGTATTTATACAATTAACAATTTGGTTATTATAGTTAAAAATGCCAAGTTTTATGAAAAAAAAAAAATAACTAATAATTTGAAAAAAAATTTAGATCACTTAATAACTTCGTATAATTTTTAAGAGTAATTTTATAGAACCACATAACCCCACACGCGCATTTGGTCTGAGAGATGCGATATATTAATAATTCAGGATAAGGACCTGGCGTGAGCTCGAGAGAACAATAGAAGACACCTATACATGTTCAGTAGCTGCGAAAAGTTCAAACATATGATTTAACGCAAACTGGAATATACTAACAGTACGCTCTCGTAAAGTTTCAGTCCAGACCACCGGGTAATAACTACAATTTAAATACAAATTGTCTTTTCTCTGAAGAAACCAGTTAAGTATTATTAACTGAGATAAATTACAGTCACAATTTTGTCAAGAACACAACTTTCCACGTTTTGTAACACAAAAACCGACTTACCTAGTATCCACATTACATCCTGTTTTTAAATTATTTAATATTAACATAATATTCCATTAAAAATTTTCGTTAAAGTAGTATCAAAGTAGAAATTCAAACTTTATTTTTATTCAAGAGTCTGAAAAAATATTTATTAACAGTGTGTTATAGAAATAATTGAGTACCTGAATAACGAAGGCATGGAAAAATTTATCAGTGCTTTTTATACGACGTTTTCTGTCAATGTTAATTATATTATTTAAATTTTCATCACAACTATTGTAAATATTTTGAGAATAAGATTCAATTGTTAAATAAATTTATAATTAATTTAATTGCTGTTCCATTTTTTTATTAGATAATTGGAATCCTGTTTTTCAAATCAACAGTAGGAAGTTTTTTTTTTCAGCATGGCGACGGAGCTTTTTTTTCCAATTCGGTCGAATAATTATTTTTAAATTATAGAAAATTAGTTTTAAATGAGAATCGACCTTAAAAATTGTAAACTTTGACATTACATATTTGGCTTTTTAAATGGCCAAAAATTTTGCAACACCAAAATTTTATAATAAACATTCATAGACTGTAAAAAAATGGTCAAAATCTTTTGAAAAGTGGATTCGCTTTAAGACTAATACTTAGTTTGGGTTGTATCAAAGTAAGACAGTTTTTTTACTACAAGAAGAAATTATTAATACACACAATTGTATAATATGTATATCACCATTGATTTGAAGCAAATTGATTGTCAATAAATACATCAATAATAACAGAATTAATTAATTAGGCAATCAGATATGTTAATTATGGAGTAAATGTTTAGCTATGCGATAAAAAATTGATTAATCAATAAAACCGCTGACTATACGCGTCAAATGTACACTCTATGATTACCACTAATCGGTAAAAGCGTAAGATTAGTGTTATCATACCGTAAATCTGTGAAATAAAACGATTGAAACACGAATAACCACATCTCAGCAGGGTGGATAATGTCTGCGGGAATTCCTGGAGATGAAAGGTATAACAGTGTGATAGTGACACGATATAATGTTTTCTTGGTCTTCACCGACTATAACTTGAACTATAGCTGTAGTATAGCTGAATTGCACGATAATATAGATTGTACAACAAAATAAGGATTGTTGAGAATCAAGAGAACGAGTAGATGGTTTATCAACGATTGCAACAAACCGGGTCGCTAGCTTGAGGTTGTTTTATACCGGCCACCCGTGGCTATATTCTGTCCACGGAGCTCGCGTTTTTATGTGACTTCGTCTTCGGTAACGATCTGTTGAAACCCCGAGGTATCTTATCACCTGCTTTTTCTTACATTTTTATTTTATTGTTATCATTATCGTCATTGTAATTCGTAACTCACTCTAATTCCTCTAACAAACTTTTTCCTTTATTTAGGAGCCCAGCTAATTTTTATCTCAAAACACGTTGATAACGTCTAGATCGCTATATTCCGGGTCTTTATTTTTTCCCTCGTTTATTATTTTCTGTCTTTCATTAAACTTTATATCGTCATCATCGCTCATGTTCTAGACAAAAGACGCCTTAGGAATTAATTATGGAATTTAAATTGAATTATTTAAACACTTTGCATATTTAGTTTATTTTATTTACTACAATAAATACTTTTTCCAACTTTATTTTCAATTTCTGTTTATATTTTATTACTGTTTACATTAATTTAATAGCGTTCTCTTTTGTGATGAATTACACAACGATTAAATTGACTATTTTTAATTGATAAATTGTTAAAAAAATATCTGTACTTGTCAAATATAAATTTTGTGAAATTTGAAATGTTATTTGACTTAATTTTCAGCCTCTTGATGAAGCTCGCACATTGTTCTGATTCTAAGCGTTAAAATCGTAAAAATAAATAAGAATTAATTGAAAAATTCAGTGCTATAAAAAAACATAAACAGCGTTGACACGTTACATTTATTTTTTATTGAACAAAAAATCTCTGCATCGGAAAAATATTATAATTTATTTATCTCATTGAGTAAAACCAGAAAAATGATGTTTTCTCGTTTAATAAAATTTTTAAAGGGTCTCTTTTGATTTATCGTAAAAAATAAATGGTTGAGAATTTTTTACATCAAAAAAGTATTCGAATTTTTATTAAAATTTTTTTTATTCGGAAAATTACCGTAAAAAATTTAAAATTGTAAATTCTTGAGAAAAAAATTGTTTTATATAAATAACACTTCTATAAAATTCGAAAACAATTAGCAAAATTCACCCTGTAACAATAATTTAATTCATTAGCATGACCCTAATCTTAATAAAAGTATACGTAATTACTACTAAAAAAAACTCAGTATTACTTTCCATTTAAATTCCAACTAAAATTCACCCTCGAGTTTTCCTGAAAACCCTATTTAACCTACGTCATAAATCTAAAAAGTCTTTTATAAATGTCTAATCAAACTTTGAAAATCTCTAAGACATAAATATTTTAGAGTAATAAATGTTTGTCTAAAAAAAAAATTATTGAGATTCAGTGAATATGTCAGTGATTTCACATCTCGTATTTTTAAGCGAACACGAAAAACTTTTTTAGAAAAAATAAAATGAAAAGTTACACATAAAAGCCGGGATTTACATTTAACATTTCTTACGGCTGGATAGATTCCCCGGCGATTTACTATATTTGGAAGTAAAGGAAGAAGAAGGAGAAGGAAGAAGAAGCTGAAAACTCAAAAATAAACGAAATATAGATTTTTACCTACTCACAGTATATTTGTCACATGTTTACATAAATAACAAATAATTTCTGAGACCAATTTAAATTTAAAGCTTGATAAAGAGCAAAAATCCCCTTTGATTTTCAAATCAAAGATTTAAGCTCAAAATTGTGAAATGGTCACACATCGCTTGAAAATTTGACTGCTCACATGTGAGCATAAATTTTTAAATTAAGTTTTAATGTACAGTACAGAATATATTATAGAAAAGAGCAATATATGACCCGATAAGAAAATGATATATAAGTAAAAGCTCGTAACTGACGATTTAAAATATTATTTATAAAGAATAATTTCTCGGCGACTTAACTTTTACTTATTCATTGAATTTTATAACAATTTAAAGAGAAAAATGGGTTACTTATTCAAATATAATCACCGCTTTAACATCTAGAGCGTGAAAAACTGTCGTACAAGATAAATCAGTGGTTTATAATTAAAAAAAAAATAATAATATACGTATGTAATAAAAAAGAAATAAAACTAAAACAAACTATTAAACACGACTCGTATGTATGCGTACGAGTGTTTGCGTATTTATGTGTCTGGATAGGAGCATAAAGTGGGTACACGATATTTAAAACATGTGTAACACGAGGTCACACTCGTTATAAGTGTAATCTCACGTAGTAATAACAAGTTTAACGATAGCCATGTTGTAGCACAATACAGCGGCAGGGCAGAAAGCATTCATAACGAGGGCAGATGCCGTTCGAGGTTCTACGATCCGTGGTAGCATGGCAGGACTTAGGTTGAGCTTGGACTGGTGGATGGAAAAATGATAAAGTCCGTTGTACCCGCCAGTACGGAGTTTACTTGACTGCACACTCATGTGCATTATATAGAGCTTTTACTTGTACTGGTGCTTATTCCTGCATGACTTGATATGCCGGAGCGTTAGACCTGGCATATTTTAATTTCATATGCTCGCACTCTATATGGTGCACTGCTGTATCGCGTACGTGTGATGCTGGAGATTCAATTTCGTGAGGAAAAGGTTGTACGCTCACGTTTGAAGCGTGAAATCGAGATAGATTCGCGATTTTTCTTACGATCTCTCTTATATGTGTGATAAAACTTATGTACTGTTATCGATTTTTACCGGTTGTTGCTGGATATCATTCAACACCTAATTTTACAACGTGTATGATTTTTTTTTTTATTATATAATTTTTTTTTTTTCGATTTTGAAAAGAAATGTGCTCGGTAAAAAGTAATTGGTAACTACGACTGACTAGATATCGCTAGCGATTCCTAAAAAAAAATTCGTAGCAGCTGCCGATTATTTTTTAGTCGAAGCGGCCAAAAATGGGATGAATGAACACTAAAATGTTGACGAGAAAAGACTGGCAAATCGAGAGTGGAATTGTAGTGAATTTTTAATTTGAATTTACTGGGTCACTTCAGAACCCAGGGTTTCAACTTGCCGTTAAAAGTAAATAGAGTTTTTTCGGTGAGGTGATTTTTGAGTGAATGTGGATTTCATTTTAAGCTCCATTACTTCGATGGATGTTTTAATCTTTAGGAATAAATTATGAGCCGTTTTTTTCGTAATGCAGAAGATTTTACCTCATAACTTATTGATAATACATTCATTTTATTGCTTACAGAATTATCTATGAGTAACAATAGTTTAAAAAATGAAAAACACGCTTCTATAGAAAACCAAACTGAAAAGTAAATAAACTGGGTCAAAATGAAGCGTGTAAAAATTTGAGCCTCATCCAAATAAGTATCGGAAAAAATTTGAGATTTGCAAAAAGTAGTTTAAAAAATGTGAAAAGATAAATTGCACCTTATTATTTTATCTAACACTGATAGAAATTCAATATTACTTCGCTTCTATACAATCAACTTTTCTGTTTATCAAATAAACCCAACCAGTTTTGGATCACTGCTTGATAAAGTTAAGGTTTAGTCTGAAATTTCTATCAAACATTGGAATCGAATAGGACTGATCGCATTACTTGTTACAACTAACCCGGTCATTGAAAGGAATCCCTAACTACAGACAAAATATATCTGTGAGAGATCATATTCATTTCAAGCATCGTATCAGAATACTAGTCAACATTCAACTGAGGATTACATTGTATGACATTGATAACTGACTTTTTCAATCGATATAGATAATTCCTAATTCTGTAAAAATTCTGTAAAAATTCAGGAAAATCTATTAAATTTACAATTTTACTCTTGTCAAGATATAACTGTCAAATTTAGATTTTTAGATATTCATACATTAAAATTTGACTTCAATAAACTCCTACTATCAATTATGAAAACTCCAGTTCGATGTCAACATTAATTAAACCACGTGTTCGTAGTTAATGCACCGAGCTGATCAAACAATTATCAATCAATCAATAATTCCATACTTTAATATTCAAATAACTGAATAGACTGTTGTTCAGGATATCTGACACTAAACATTATTCTGGCATGGAAATTTCGAACAATACCACATAGCAGCATCTTTATTTAAAGAAAGCTCGAGTAAACTGATACATTAGATACACCAGTCTGCATATGTAACAAAACCAAATCTCTCGGATATCAAACACTAACTCTTGGATTTCAGCTCGGATTTTCTCCACTTTCCCTACTAACTCATCTGCTAACACGAGCTACATTTTGTATCTCATATCCTGTTCGGCAGCGTTTTCACCAGTATTTATCTCGGTACTGATCTGCAGATAATATACAACGGTGATGAACTTCGAAAAGTGTATTAATGTTCGGATTCAAACCATTGCTATCAGCGAAATTGAAATTTTTAACTATTTACTTGAGGATTAAAAGAGTGATTCACTATTTTGCATGTCTCTGGCTAATTAATTATTTTCCCCTCTGCAGAATAATCCACCATATTGATTTTTTTATGGTTGTCTATGAAGTTGAAGTTAAGCAAATACATATAAATTACTAGAGGTAATAGTTTTCATTGGGGTATACTTTGGTGTCAACGACCCTCGGCTTGGTCAAACGATCGATGGAATCGCAAACTCGAACTCACTTTAGGAGGTCAATTGTGTGGGTGGGCTTCTTTCTTTAGATATTATAGATATTATAGACTGATATATAAGTGTACATAGATATGTATCTTTAGTGTTATTATTATTATCTCACGTACTCATGTGTTATCGTGTAAGAATAACAATTCTCTTATTCTATGAATCGATATCGTGTTATCTCGAGATTTACACTTTGAGTGCTGCAAAAAGTTCCATCCTACAGTGGTGGCATGCCAATCGAATAGCGCCCGTTACAGTCATTTATATACCACCGTTGACCTAATTTTTAGTTCTCATTGTACAGTGCATAGTGCCTGGAATGGAGTACGAAACTACGTTCGGTTTTTCGGAGATAAATTTGATGGGGAATAGAAATAATTGAGATTTTTGTCGGTGTTCTGTACTGTTGGGAACTGAAAAACTTTTTAACTGCTGTAAAATATTTTAAGTTGATTTTTTTAAGCTTAATTCAAAAATACGGATTTAAATTTTTTATGTAGTTAAAATTAAAGTCGGAAAAATTAGCGGAGAGTAATTATTAATTTTTATTAAAAGGGCGCTTCTATTTTGAGCAAGTAATTATTTGAGATAAAATGAATATGATGTTTTAAATTTGTAATATGGATTTCAGATTAAAATTTTTGGTTCATATTTTTATTTCAGACTTTACTAGCTGTCAATCACCCTTTTCGCTGAAATTGAGTTACAATTTATTTTTATTTTTATTTTTATTTCTCAATTATTATTAATTTTTTTTTTTTTTATTGTACTTTATAATTTAGCAATACAATTTATTTTTAAAACAAAATTTTACCATTTTTAAGTGTTTTTTTTTTCTCAAATTTAAGCTATAAAAATTCAAGCTGTAAGATTAAAAGTTCAGAATAAATGAATGGAAAAAAATGACAAATCTTGGCCGGCTTACTGAGCAGCGTATACAAACAAAGATTGCCGCCGAAGCCGAATTGAGAGGAATAGGACAAGAAAACGATGGGGAACGGTGGATGAAAGGTTGATAAGGGTGCGGAGTAGAGACTGCGCGCTTGGATGCTGGGTTTCAGCAAAGTAAAAAATAAAATTCTTCCAAGTGGAAGTTAATGTTTAATTTAAGATATAGAGCGTAGCTCTCGCGTTTACCGTCAGGTGGAGTTGGGCCGGTCCGGGGTGGAGAGCTTTTCCGGTACTGAAAGTTACGCCCATTGGACTAGACGACGAGATGAAGAAAAATCGAATAAGAATAATAAAAGAGGGACAGAGATCACCGGGTTTACAAGACTGAGTCGTACCACCACCTGGAGTGCCGCTCGAGATAGCTAACTATCATCCCTATGAGTTTAAGAGAGATTCAACTTTTAAAGAGTCCTCGAGCGAATAATTATTGCTGATGAAACTTTCAAGATTTTCGTGTCTAATTCATAGTCGTTTCACTTTAATTTTTACCCATTTTGAGAACACCGAGGGTGAGACGAGATGGCAACTATGTAATTTTATTATTAATTTTACTGCTCAATTGTTTTCAAAACTTTTTATCTCTTGTTTTTCTTTCCATTTCGCTTGTTCTTCTTTCACAGTTCAATTCTTTCAGTCAAGAGCCACTCATATTACCACTGATTAATGTAATTATTCCAACAATTTTATTTAATTATTATTATTTATGCTTTCCAGTGGCGTGCTCAACGGTGACGGTGACCAAGTGTCAAGCGGCATTGAAAACTCTCCAAGCATTTTCATTCTTCCGGCCAACGTGTCTCTGCAAAGAACCACACGTCGATCCAGAGTGCAACAGCTTTCAGAATTTTCTCTTTGATCACCCTTGTATATATGTTCTCAAAAAAGGTAGGACATTGTTTTTATAACTCACGCATTATGCCCCCTAGTAATGAAGCAAATAAACACCCAATTAAAAAATACTTAATTTATTTAAAAAAAAATTACTTTGCTGAGTTTTATTTTTTTTTTTTATAGACAAAATAAATAAAATCCAATAATATAATTAAAACTATCCACTCTTCAAGTTTTTTACAGTATATTATGATTACTTCTGTACTATCATCCATGTTAATTTTTTTCCTGGATATCCTGGAATTTATACTAGATATCCTATAATTTATACAGCAATGAACCTTTAGTAGAAGTTAATATTTGCAGAGTGGTCTCTTTTTTTACCAATATTTACGAATATTTCAAATGAAAATGTACGAAATATCAATCAAAAGCTCGGGCTTTTAACTAAATTAAACTCCGGTTCACATTATTGATATCTATTTTTAAATCAATATTACGGATCCTATTTGACTGAAACATCATACTTGCCTATAAATTTATTATTTAAACAAATTTTTTCCGAAAAAGCGAAAGTACGCGTCAGAAGCGCTGTTCAAGTGAAACATGTCAATAATATGCCGGACAATACTGTCATCTATCGTTTGCATTGTCGCTAAATTCAGGCAGCCGGACACACTCTTTCGGATTTATTGAAACTTTGAAGAGTCTGGCGAGACATTGATCCCTATTCACGTTTCAAATTTCGAACAAATTGTCATTTGCTGATTTTCAAAGACATAAATATGAAACAAGTAAATGTATGTTTCTGACCGACACAAAAAGGGCATGCATGAAACGCCTGCACAAATTGACAATTCAGATTCATCAGCTTGGGTTGTTCATTGAAATAACTAAAATAAAATGAAACAACTATCACTTTTAATAACAAATACTTCCACTCAATTCAATTTAATCCATACTTGTCAAACAACAAAAAACAATTTAGTACACAGTAAATTAAACATAAAAATTTGTCGTTCTATTTTCACAACAGTCCAATTATTTTTATTGATGAAATTTATATGTCTAATTACTTTGTCATATGAACTCACAACTTCCACTCTAATTAAATATTATATAATTCATTATTTTGTGAATATTCTTGTGTGAAAAAAAATAAAGTGCATCAATTGTTATTTAAAATTCACAACACAATTATTTTATCTTTCTGACATTATTCCAGTTCTACTTAGTTCTCATAATAATGAATTTTCTCCGTAGCAATGTCATTTAATCTCTCGAGACTGCATTTATAAAATGAAACAGTGTCTATTAAAAAAATTAAATTTAAATAAACTAACCACGAATTTTTTTTTTTTTAAATATTATTTTTGATTATATTTAGATAAAATTGGGTTATCTGTTTTGTTCGTCATTCATGTCAATATCGTCGAACACTTGCTATAATTTACATCGATAAATTAGTCGTAAGCTGTTGAAAATGCTATGATGACAAGTTGAAGCCCTCTACAAGCCCGATTTTCAATGCAACGTAAAATGTTTCACGAGAATATGATGTTTATCATCAACGGGAAAATTCGAACGTCTATCTGTCTAATACGCGGCATTTGTTACTTTGAAAATTAATCTCTAATTTCAGGTTTATTATTACTATTATTACGTCATATTTTATACGTGACAGATTTAATTAATTATAGATTAAAAAATTGGAAAAGAAAATTTTAAAAAATTATTTCAGCCGGATCGATAGATGTTTTATTAAAAACCAAATAAAATAAAAATAATTCGCAACTTTAAATATGTTGATGTTTCAACAGAAGAAACGAAACACGAATAGTAGTTTTTTTTTTTAATTAAAGAAAATTAGACCTACATTTTTTGAAGCCGAGAAATCAAAATAATGAATGAATAATTAAATTATCCAAAAAGCTATAATAGAATTTACCAGGTCGTCCTCATTAAGAAATTCAATCTAAGACCACTTCATACGGTAGAGGTATATTTATATCATTTCTCAGTTATTCAATTTTTTTAAAACTCATCCAAAAGTTCAACTCTATCTATAGCTCTTCTTATTCTAACCGCAATTATAGTTATAGACTCAAACTAACTATAGGTTTATGAAGGTTGTTCGCAGTATAAAAATGGTTCTAAGAATGTTTTACAATTTTTTTTTTTTAATACTGCAAAATTATCTTAAAAAAATTGTGAATTTTTATTTTTCTATCTTTTCCAAACAATATCAAAGTATGTAATATTTTTATCACATTCTTTAAAGTTTTATGAATAAAATTTGTTAGCTAATGGTGAATTATCTCTGCAAAATTCTAATTTATTGATCAAGTCCTTCAGAATCAGCTCAGTAAATTTTTCTACGAACTCTTGAAGACGTTTTAATTGATATTATTGAACATACCCAGAATGTAGACGGACCGATTTTTGCAAATGTTATTTTGAAAGCGCAGCACAATACGTAGCTTTTGATTTTATTCTATAATCACACCGAGGCAATAATTCTTCGAGTATTTTTATGAAACCTTTAAGTCGGCTGTCAAATTGCATAGGTAATGAAAAAATATTTTGTTTTCTTTTTACAATCGTTTTATCAATAAACAATGTAACTGACATGAATTTAAAATGATTTGAAGCTCTGAATAAGAATAAAGACGTTAAGAAAAAAATGTTATTTGTTGTAAAAAAGTGAGATGTTTACTAAATATTCAAATTATTCAATTTTTACGAATAGCTAGTAATAAAATAAAAAAAAAAATTATTCTCAAACACTTTTTGCATAACTAATTATAAATATAAGAACTTTAATTAATATTTTTTAATTTTTAAAGTATTATAAAAAAAAAATTACTAGATTAACATTTTAAATTAAGTAATTTTTTGAGAAAATAATTTTTTTGTTTTTTTTTTTTAATAAACAGACAGCGATACAGATAATTATTATCTCATCATAAATTCAGCCTTTCATTAATGTTAAAAAAGTTAATAAGAATAAAAAAATTTCCAAGACTTGACTCACAATTATTTTGGGTTCGAAGCAGGTACCGTAATTTACAAGATAACCCACGTATAGAGACACTTTTAACCCTCGGGTCTCCGGTTTCATCTCCGCTCTCAACTCAAGGCGACTATTTGCAAAATGGCTAGCCTAAAAATCCTTAATGTCAATTATTAACTAAATAAATTTATATAATTAATTCAGACAACTTAAGTTTTGGGTTTTAATTCAAATACTGCCGCGCTCTTATTAATTCATCAGTTTATCGTTAATTATCTGCCAACTTTCTTCTTCACTCGTATTAATTCCAAACTCAACATTAATTCTATTAGCTTAAAATAATTCAATCCGATTAAAGTATATTTAATCGCCAATTGAACCCATATTCGGCAATTATACACTCCATTACTGAAACCAAAAACTTTAATTATAATGATAGTTAATAATCACATTAGAAAATATAAATAACACATTATTCGATTTTCTCTAATTAATGGCTTTTGAATACATTATCCCTGTTATCCACACGCACACATGCGTACAAATTACATCTACTAAGTTCATCATTCAATAAACTCACATGTCGAAACATCTGTTAGCCGAACCATAAAGTACACTAATTGCTAAATAATCACTCGAAATATTATACTTTGTTTGTAAATTGTAATAATAGAAAATTGCTTTTGAATTTCTAATTTTTATTTAAAGTATTTAAAGGTTATCAAAAATTGATTAGATTTTTTATGTTTAAAAAATTGACAGACGATAAAACAATGATATAAATTAAGCACTAATTCGTTCAATTGAAAATTATAAATATTTATAACAATTTTTCGCATAAACTCATAAAGATTAAATAAAAATTATGAATTTAATGTATTAAGTATGTACAAAAAAATTTTTTCTCGTTATTTTGAGATGAAAAAGAAATTAATTCAATCAAAAATCAACAATTTATTTCCTAAGTATTTAGAAAATAAATAATTGAAAGAATTGTTTATTAAATTACTTGAGAATTTATTTATTAGAAAACATAATTATTTAATTTAATAAAAACTAACTACTGAATTATTCAAAAACAATAATACATTAATTATATTTAGGCAAACTAACCTGTTAAAAGAATAAATTGATAAAAAAATATTCCTGCATAAATTTTATTGAAATATATTAAATTGATAAAATCTAAAAAATATTTTTATTAAATATAAGCCGTCTACATTTCATATTGTGGTATAATGCATCGTTTCAAAAGAAAAATTGTATGAATAGCGTTGTTTTCTCACCTTCACACATAGCAGAGCTTAAAATAAGATTTTCAAATTTAGTGTAACTGAAAGTATATTTTATACTGTTGAATTTACTGTTCCAAGTTGTATTGTTTCCTTTGCTATGATATTTGCTCAGTAAAATTTCTAACTTCTAAAGAAAGAGTAAGATAAAATAGCCGTAAGCGTTTTTACAAAAAATGAAAAAAGTTCTAAGACAGAAATACAGTAAGATTTTATCGACAATGGTAAAACAAAGAAAAATCTTCTTAATCGGGATTTATTATTGGCTCA
The DNA here is from genome assembly GCA_000956155.1 of Cotesia vestalis. Taxonomy (NCBI): domain Eukaryota; kingdom Metazoa; phylum Arthropoda; class Insecta; order Hymenoptera; family Braconidae; genus Cotesia; species Cotesia vestalis. Next base: position 8,564 of record JZSA01003779.1, on the reverse strand, counting down.
CTAATTGCTTAATCGATTGCTTGAAATCATCAGTAACAACTTTCCGGGAGAAAATTATCCGAATAATAGATAAAGAAAAAGGAAACGAATAAGAAGGAACGAAAGGTAATTTCCGGATCTTTTATCTATTCAGAATTTTTCAATAAGCCCCTATAAATTCTCCTTTATAAGATAATTGTATATTTATCGCGTCAATTGAAGTTGAAAAAATTACATTGTGATTTTATCTATCCGTCATTCGTCGTAAGAATAAAAAGAAAAGTAAAGATTGTCATAGTTGACGACAAAAGGATCGAAATGCAGCCAGGGATGAGTGGAAAAAGACAAAAGATCTTTGACTATACGGAGCTTTCTTTGAATTTTTTTTTTGTTATTTTTTTCGCTGCACTTGAGTTTTTTTTTTTTTTCTTACCTTTTTATTATTATTCTTTTCTCATAGTATATATCATTCTTCTTTATCTGTCGGCAGCTTTGTTCATTTTCTCAGAGCAGAGTAGTCTTTTCGCAGAGGGTTTTTTTCGAGTCCTGTGAACATTTCGAACGATTCTATGTGTAATACTTGTCGATCTATTCACTTGCACTTGGTTATATCCTTATGTGAATTTCTATCCTTATTTCTTTGGTTATTTTTTTTTTTATCTTTTTTACGTCTAGCGTTTCATTCACTAGAGGGTAAAATAAACCCACCCTCGTACTCCAGTTCATCGCATTCCCATTTTCATCATTGCTCGGATTTGCCTGCACACAAATTTTTTTTTTTTTTTTCGTTGCTCTTTTTAACTTGCTTTTTTTTATTTATCTTTCATTTTACGGCTTACGAGCACTCATCACACTTTTTTGTTTAATTACATGACACAAAAAATTTAAATGCCCATTAAAAAATAATGATGCCTCTAAAATATTTTTTAAAATAAATAATTCTGCTATTTATCACTTTAAATTAGTCAATTTTCGAAATTTCTTACAGGTATACCAACAACATTAAAAACAAAAAATTTTATTTGATTACAGATAAGGACCCATATCCAATAGATGCACTTCTAACATGCAACCATGCTCTGATGGTTTGTCAGCGCACCAAGTCGTGTATCAAGCTTTTTGACGACTTTAAAGCTAGCTGTAAAATACGAGAGAATAAATGCAAAATGGAGAGTCGGTAAGTCACAACTTACGGCATTATTTATTGTACTGCAAATTATTTTTTAGCATATAAAAAAATTTTTTAATATTTAACAAAAATTATTTAAGAAATCTTCTAATAGAATGAATCTTTATTAGCATTAAAAATATTTATTTTATTGCAAAGAGGTAATTTATTTCATGATAAGAGGTAAATATTTTTAATTAAAAAAAATATAATTTATTCCTAAAAAAATTACTTAATATGATTTTTAAAAAATCAATTTATTACTCTCTAATAAATTCTTCTAACAGTGTACAATTATTTGTCTCTCATTAATATTAATTCACTTTCGGAATAAAAATTCAGTTTGTCCGATTATGTTTTATATGCATCAAATACAACGGTCAACTTTTTCCAATTTTACTAAAGCTTTTTTTTCGAATACCATAAAAGTATAAAATGCGATATTTTAAAGTTGATATTCTGAGGGAAGAAAATAGTTTAAAAGTTTTGTGAACAAGTGAATCCTCGATGTATATATATTTATATTTAATATATACATTTATATTATAAACAGTAAATCCGTATTAGATGACGAAAAAATAAATAGTAAGAGTGATGCGTGTTAGCAAGTAAATATCCATTAAATATGCAGGGGATAGCTCGTTCGTTGTTACTATCTGATATGTATATGGTACATATATAATATGAAACTCAATTCAAGTACTTCTGAAAGTCTTGCTGCAGCTTAAGAAAATGCAACAAAAGTAGAGGGTCTAATGTAGAATAGTTGGAAAAAGAAAGTTGTTGGAAGAAGGTGAAAAATAACAAGGACGAAAAGAGAATTGCTGGATTTTCTTTCACAAGTGCTGCATTATGTACACAGTGTAAACGTATGTTTGAAAAATACATAAAGCACACATAAATCGTCACATAACATTTAAATTTGGAAATTTTAAAGTTGTACGTAGAATTTTTTCGGTAAATTTTTTGTTCAAATTTTATATAAGCAACGACAATGAAAAATAAATATTTAAATTGTAGCTAAATTTAAGGTCTAGATTCTACCAAATTGCACTAAATATTCAGTATCTTTTATTTAATATTATTTACGGCGATGTGAAAATCGCGTGAGAGGACACGGATGGTTTACGTTAAACAACCGTGGGAATAACTCGACTGAGACTAAACATGCAAATTTAGTTGTTCAAATTTTACAGCTTTATTTTTGTCTACACCTTCCGCTAAATGGAATTGAGTTGTTGCTTATACTCGTGTGGTGCTTGTTTCAGTTTTATTTCAAGGATTTATTTATTTTTGAAATTATTTTCGCTAACAATATCTTATAATCACGAAAAACATTGGCTTAATGATTTTTTTTATTTGTTAATGTACAGATAATAATAAATTTAATTATAAAAACCTCTTTTACAATAAAATTACCATTATAAAATTTTCTTTTTTTTTTTTTTATTGTAAGGGTTATTATTTAACATGTAAAAATCAGAAATTTAACTCATGAAAAATGGAAATTAACAATCGCTGAACATTATGTGAAACCTTAAAAAAAAGGTAAATTTTATTACATGGTTTTTAATAAAATTAAAAAAAAATCAGTTTTGACAGAAAAAGTTACTATGCTTAAGAAAATTTAACCTCGATTATTTAGTTTTTGAAGTGTTCGTTTAGATGAGGTAAAGAAAAGTCAATTTAAGAAAATTGCGAAGATTTCAACTCAGAACAAACTTTAAGTATTTTTACCCTCAAACTTTTCCGCATTATTTTCAATATTTATTATTCTTGAAAAAGTTGAAAAAAAAAATTATAAAATAATTGACACCGCAACAAAATTTATGTAAATTAGATTGAAGATTTCAAAACAAAAATTGCTGATTATAATTAGTCGTTCAAAATTAGCGAATATTATTATCAAGTTATTCGTTGCGATCTAGAGTTAGTTCAACCTGTTAGAGTTAAACTCGTGACGTTTAAGTTCAATCTACAGGAATATATATTCATAAAGCTGCCCAAAATAAAAAAAAAATAACAAGCGAATTTTACAGTTGAAATGAAGCACTCCTATTATTGAGCCATTACTCGTATATTATAGATCAAAGAGCGCTCTTGGATATGAGTTAATACCCAAGAGGAAACATTATTTAATTATCTAAATGATAGACAAAGGCAAATTAAAAATTATTCATTCTATAATTTAGAATTAAACTGTCCATCAAGTAGCTTAAACATTTCAAGTTAAAATTTTTTTGAACTTATTCATAGGTAGTATTAATCTAAAGCCCCTTCGGCTGGTGCAGGATAATTTAAAGTCCTTGGAAAAAAAATTAAATAATCGTAGAGCTTTTATTTTTTATTTCTGAGTAAATTTACTCTACGTGATATGGAATAAAAAGAACACCTTGTTAACAGCCGTAAACATAATTTACATAAATGTTATACTCTGTTTCACTTGAGGAATATTCCTGCAAACGACTTAATTTATACTTTATTTAATTTGCATTTAAAAGACTAAAACTTTGAATAAAAAGCCATTTTCTTTATTAAAAACTCATCTCTAAAATTATATTATACTTTTGTTATTTTATCATTAATTAAACTAAGATATTTTTTAAATCTTAACACATTTGACGCCGCATTTTTTTTTTTTTTTTTAAGACAAATTTCTAAATTTATTCTCGTTGAATAAATAATATATACTCTGTTAAAATTTGGAATCGATTGACTACATCCGATTGAAAGGATTGCAAGTAATAATGACATCTTTGCCCAGCTTGTGTTACGGCTGAATGTAATCAGCACAGAAAAAATTTAATTAATTTTAGTAAGTGCAAGACTTACTGTGTGTTCCATAGATGGACATTCTTTCAAAAGCTTCTGGAAAAAATTTACAAAGAAAAAAATGTAAATATAAAATTATAAAATTTATTAATTTTGCATTGAGAATATATATAAAAATGCACTATATAAAATTATATACAGCCAAAATATCATATAATTATTCTATGAACAATTTTTCGCGGAATAGTCACTTTTATAAAGATCCATTCCAGTAAGTTTAACAGTTTCATTCTTTTGGAATAAGATATAATCTATAAAAAAGGCGGAACGAGAAGGAAAATCAATTGTTCAAATTTTATCTTGTCAGTGAACTTACATTAAAAAAGTTAATATATTTTTTCGATTTTTTTGTGTTTCAGAAGACTCTTATTTTAATGGATATTTTATTAACAATCAAAATCATTATTACCTATTTTTGAAAATTATACTTTAACTAACATTGATACAACTCAATGTTAAAAAATTGCGACAAGGTATGTCGAGAGTAAAATATACTCCGTGTGATGTGAAGCGTGCAAAATGATAGAACATTATTCACTTCACTTTCCCGATAATATTCCAAACTCACGCATACTTTTCTACTTAAAATATAAACTCGAAGTCAAACTCGACAACTTAATTGGCATTTAAGTTCGAAATTTCTCTTTCAACAATTAAAAAAAAATTTGATTTCACTATTCAAATGCGACAATGGTAGGCATTATTTTTTTCAATGATGCTTTAGAGCGAAAAAGAGGTTCAAAATTGAAAAATTAAAAAAATTTTTATTTTGTAAAATAATTTAAGTAGCTTCCCAACTTCTACAATTTATGTCAAAATTAGTCGATTTGTTATGAAAAATTCAACACCAAAGCTTCATTATTAACATCAGTATAGTTTGATTTTTTGAACTTTCAATTTTCGTAGCAACAAGTTTAAAAATTAATTGTAATCTTAAATGTCGCCACTCATCGACTAATCACCTCGAGTAATTTAATTGATATAATTAATTTCATAACAACATTTATGAATGCCTTTCCTCTACAACCACTAACAAACATCCACTAATCAATAACCATCAATATAAATCAAAGGATCGAAGTGCCGCGTATTATTTACCTGAAATGAAATTGTTTTGTGAATTTGGCTTCCATTTAAAGCAGAGGACATTGTTATCTCTCTATTTCCGTAATTCATCAATTCCCATCGCATGTTGTCACATGAAAATCTCTCACACTCGTCACCAACCGCTCCATCTATCTAAACTATTTTTCATTTTCTCGTTCCAACCCGATGAATAATACCCGGTTTATCCATCTTTCACCCGGTCCCTCTATCTCCGATTAAGTCCTCTCTGGTCCCGGTGAGCTAATTTCTGGTGTACTGTGTAGTGTGTACTGTGTACTGTGTACTGAATGGAGCTTAACCCTATGGGGTGCTACCAATTGTCACATTCGTATTCACACCAGTGGAAAGGGAACTAAATCCAGGAGAAAACAATTGGACGAACGCGAAAACTGCATCAGAACCGTGCGAAATTTCCACGTTAATTGTTTTCCCGTTCTGCGACATTTTCCCGTTGTCCTTGTTACTGCTACCATTATTATTATCATTGTTATTATCAGTATCATTGTTTGCAGTAGGAAGATGCGTTCATCATCCTTACTCACATAAGCTCATACATTCAACATTCATTATTTAATATGTCTATATTTGTATGTATTGTCTTGGTGTCACTTGACATATCACCATTAGCTACTCGTCATCCTCTTCAATATAACAGACTGTCTAGTTTATTCCGCATACACCGCTGTCGTATACGTGTCGAGTCTGCTCCACTCATTCTATTACTCTTTCATGATAGACAACATCCATACAACACATTTCCTGAATCCATTCAAACGTATAGCTATATTATGCGCACATGTGGGTTCTTCCGCAACACAATATACTGGTGATTAGCCTGCCGTATATATTTGTTTCATATATATGCTTCAAAATATCAAAAGCAGAATTGCCGGGTCAGCGATTTTGCACAAATCTCAATGAAATATTTTGTGACCTAGATTTATTAAATATACGTATACATTTATGTTTTTTTTTTTTTTTTTATTCACTTTTCAGTGTCGCGATAGTAGACGATATAAAAGAACTTTTGGTTTAAATTTTTCATCCGGCAGATCTTTTATTCATAAGCTGTCGTGGCATATAATCGAATAAGTTTCTTACCAATAAAACTCCTTTCTCGGTGCTAAATAATTAACTTTCTTTTTACTAAATATTCATGTCATTCATCGCTACTGATTCGCTATTTAAAAAGTTATTACTGGCTTTGTTGGTATTTATTTAGAGTGTTTAGTTTGTGAGAGCTGGACTACTGAAGAAAGCTTTTTTTTTTTTTTTTTCGTAGCGGAATATTTATAATTTTTTTTCAGTAATGGTGACGGAAAGTTTTTAGTTTTAATTATGAAAAGGGATGGGAGGATTCAGTTTGTTAATTTTAGAGTAAGAAGAGGAGTAAAAACTTTTTTAACACGGTTATAAAGATATTTTAAATACAATCAACACATTTTAAGAAAGATGAATGTATAGATTTTTCTTTATTATTTGAATAGAAAGTAGTGGTCCTACCTTAGGTCATCTTTGCAAAAGTAGTCTAAAGTGCTTGGCCTAATTTAAGATGAATGAAGCTGTCTGAAAGCAGATACTTTTTTGCTTTTTAAGTTTCGTGATTATGTTTGGCATCCAACTGAAATCTCGAAAGAAATCGGACTGAAGTATTTTATTATATAAGTTACAAATGTTGAGACTGGTTAAGGAAACATAATTGGTATTTTTTAAGACAGGATCTAATTTTTTTTTTGTATTAAATATCTAATGAAAAGTGACGTATTTTTTTTTTATTTAAGATCGTCTCGGTATTTTTTTTTTTACTTTTACATAAAGTATAACTAAATTGATAAACAACTTAGTCTTCGATTGGTAAGTTTATATGTATTTTTTAACTTTCCGTTATCAAAATTGATGATTTTTTTCTTTAAAGTTCCTCTTAATTCCGTCCGGTAGTAAAAAAAATGTAGATAATAAAAAAAGGAGGTAAATTTTGTGACCTAGGTAGGAAAAAAATGGACACCTTTCATGGAATAGTAGGTTATTTTTTAGATAAATAAAACGCAATGATAATTCAATATCTAGCACATTTATTTATAATTTAATAAATATTTATTTCCGGTTAAATTTTGTGATGCTCATAAATTTTCTCTGACTCACTGATCTAAATATAAAACAACAACTACCAAAACGAAAAAAAAAAAAATTAAATATCGTGTGTTATTAATTCAACAAACAGAACGTGAGGATTCACAATTGTTGATGCGAAAAATTGAAACACTGTGGATCTGAGGCAGTAGATAAAATTGGCTGATTTTTACGACGTTTGCACGACGTCAAACGTTAAATTTATCTTCTTGAATGATCGACGCTTGGGCATCAGTGAGCTACGGTAAATAAACGGTAACTCAAAGTAAAGGAAAAAAAAACGAGTTCATGGAGCATTAAAGCAATGATAATAATAATAATGATAAAAAAGGAAGAATATAATGAGCGAACGAGATGTGGATGAATAAGAGAATATATAGAGCATGATGGTATATATAAATGTGGATATGATGTCGAAATAGAAGTGGAGCTGCAAAAAGAGTTAGAGAAGGAACTGGAATAAAAAGTTGCGGTAGCAGCCAGAGGGTCCACGCCGGAAAAGCCCAAAGACTTGACGGGATTTCCTGGTAAGCCAAGCTCACTACCGTTTTCCGATTCCACCCAGAGCTACGGATATCCGGTTTCTCATAGTCCCGCATTTAGCCGGTTTACTACATAATTTTGGTGTGTGCATAACTGAAACCATATATGTGCATATGTGGATGTTAATATCCACACATTAACGTACATTCGTAAGGTCCGAATGTTATTAGTAACTACCAATCCCTGATCGCTTCGTTGGGCATTAGTCATAAAAAATATTGATGTTAAAATCATTTTCTACTTTAAAATAATTTTCAACTAGCAATCGAGAATAAACAGTTCGATATCGCAGATAATAATAGTAAAAATAAATGTTTTTGTATTTAAATTTAAACTGGAATGCATTCTTATGGAATTAGTTCTCGAAATTTTCTTTACAGAAAATCATAATTTTATTTATTTAGGTAGATAGATATGAATTTTATTATCCATACATATAACCGAGCCTCATCAGTTAAAATAAAAAAATTTTCGTGTCTTATTTTGTTCAGTTGGGAACTAAGCAGCCAAAGCAAACGTTAATCCTTTTTGTCCATCGTCCTTAATGGTAACAATTTTCGGTTTGTACTTAACAGGAACAAAGTGAATTTGCTATTGAGCATGTTCATCCAAACCACTTTTGAGAATAATGCTTAAAAAGCTTGAAAAAGTTAACAGTGGATATCTCAAAAATGCGTTTTGATTCTTTATGAAAATTTTCCATTAATATTCTTTTAAAAATTTTTTGATGCAGTAAGCTCCAATATCTGGCTTTTCCTGGAAATGTATTTTTTGAGTTTAGAAAACTGAAAATAAAATTTTTTTT